>ML820097.1:53127-63634 GCA_009831015.1 Picea engelmannii | reverse complement strand
ATAAATTTATAGAAAACATAGGACTTAAAATAAATTAAAAATGGATAAATACTATATAAGAACTCATACAATAAAGTAATTACCATTTACCAAATTATCACTCTACATTACCAGAATTGTATATAAAAGGAAAAAGGTATAAGAATATAAATCTGCCAAGTAAAAGTGAATGTGCTTAAGTTCTCTCATGGAAAGTGGTTATTTATAAACCCAAATGACAAGGGTGCTTAAGGAAACAAATAAAATTTAACATGTCTCCCCACTGAATGTGGTTGTACCTCTTCTTTTGTGGTTGTAATGTGACATTGTTGGTTGAAAATGGTAGGTATCGTTATGCAAAAAGCCAATATGATCTAATACAAGGCATGGAGAGGGATGCTACCTAATACCTTTCAAAGATAGACAATATGACCTGTTTACAAAAATGCAACTCAAGTAGAGTGACATAATGGAGGCAAGATAAGACAATAGTCACTGCATCAGACTACCAACTAAATTAATTAGCTAAGTTAGAAGATTATTTTTAAGGTAAAGAAAATAACAACTATAATAGACTCACAAGACAAGGTTGTTTTAAGGAAAAAAGTAGTTTCCAACAAATTCCATTGACTATTTCCCAAGGTTTCATTGTTTTGAGATTGTTAATGAACTTAAAAAGGATATTGAATGAAGGCATATACTAGGTAATTTGTTCTAAAGTTGGTAAGGGAAGCGGTAATTGTTACATGCCATTTTGTTCTTAGTCAAAAGAATAGGGCCATTGCATGTGGTATTCCTAAGGTTCTGTTAAGATTTACAGTCATAATGTTGAGGATAATACTTGAAGTTTTCAAATATTGTAGATATTATTGGAAGATACAAGAAACCATTTGTGCAATCATTTGTGCATGGCCTATGGCTGTTGTGCATGCCAAATTGGAATGCACATCAAGCCTTGGGCTGTTGTGCATGCCAAATTGGCATGCACAACATCCCAAGGCATATGGTTGTTGTGCATGCCAAATTGGCATGCACAACCGCCCAAGGCCTATTGTGCATGCACAACAACCATAGGCCTGTTGTGCATGCCAAATTGGCATGCACAATAGGTCTATGGTTGTTTTGCATGCCAATTTGGCATGCAAAACAACCATAGGCCTTGGGTTGTTGTGCATGCCAATTTGGCATACAGCCGCCACTGAAATTGGTTCGAGTGTTTGTATAAAATATGTGGGTTTTTTTGTGGGTGTTTCTATAAAATATGTTTTTCAAGCATACAAGAACCTAAACAGAACCTCATCTGTATGCAGTGTTACATGAAGAACACAATGATAGAGAATTGTAGTGGTTTCCACGATGATAACTAAGCCGGATAGAGGGAGAATTAATACCATAACTACCATGAGATATGTTGATAGGCTCTAAAAAAAATTAAGGGTGAGTAGTTTTGAAAATTAATAAAATCCATGGATATAAGAAAGTATAATAAAAAGGCCTAAATCCATTCTTGGCTTGCAACTGAATATCTGTGTTGTATGAATAAATATGAATGGGGCAATTATACATCTCCATATCTGACATTGCCTGGATTTCAAAATTGTTACCATAGATCTGTTTCAGGATTATGTAATAATTATTACTTTATGTAAAAATGAAACGTTTTCACATCCATCTCATCTAAAAATACATAGAAGTTTCATAAAAGAAAGAAATAAACAAGCACTTGTAGAAGGAAATACAACCTTGTGCATATATGCACAATCTAAGTCCCAACCCCAAAATTTTTCAAACATAACAAATTATCCAGACTATGTTGGGTGCACATTGGATGGTGGGCACTCATGCCAATTGTAACGTCCCCGACCACCGATCCCTGCCGGGTAACGCTACCCAAACAAACTTAACCTTGCATTTACTGCTCTGATACCAATTTGTAATGTCCCCGGCCACCAAACAACATGCCAGGCATTTCCACAAAGGAACATACATATATATACATATATGTATGCATTCTAATTAATTTAAAACAAATAACAAAGAATTACAACTACCATACAGACTCTTACTGGAATTGACAATAATTCATACATAGATTAATGCGGAAATAACAATAAAAGCATACATGCAGTACTCATAGGAAAACCCCACAATATAACAACATATACAGGCAATATTCATCAATTATAACACATGTACATATACACATCATGTAATTGAACATAGGGATAGGTACTTATATTTCAATTGAAGTACACCAACTACATGCAGACCTTCCACAAACCTCCCAGCCTTAGACCACGCTGCTCATCATGCTCAGTAGTGGGTCACCCCCGAGTTGGGACTAAGCTCCACCCAAGACAAGGGAATCCTAGAATAGGCTGAGGTTACAGGAGACTGCACAGTGAAAATGGAAGGATTCTCTCCAAGAGCCTTCTTACGCACACAACTCATGGACTCTCATTCCCCACATGCCTTTTCCACCCCAAAAATATGCACCTTCATTGTTCCACAGTCCATCGGCTGCTCCACTTTCCCTTTTAGGGTCTCAAAAATAGGCCAAATCAAGAATTCTTAGAGCTCCATAGCTTGTGCTAGACTCTCTCTAGGAGAAAATATTTTCCCAGCTAACTCTCTCACCTGGAGAGAGCTGCTCACAGGCCTAACAACCTGCCTCTTCAACCATGAGCCTGACAACCCGCTTCTTCAACTCAGTTCTATCGATATGAGGACAACAAAAAAGGTTCAATATAGCTTAGGGGATGGCAACAACCACAATTTGATAAGGCACAATACAACTCTAGCAAGTACAGATATGTTGGGCTTCACAGGAAATCACATGTCAACTTCATGGGTTACTGGTTTCAGAGGTGCATGAAAGATGCAGAGGTCGACTATGGACCGATATTTTCCATGCTTTCTTCTTGGAAAATGCAAACTTTCCACGATTCTAGGATCTATATAACTATGACTAGATCCTGAATCAATTAAAATAGTAAATGTATGGTTATTGATCATACCTTCAACTACAATCATGTGTGATTAAAACTCAGTTTTCTTGTTGTCCAGGGCTACATAGATCCTTGGTATTCTACTACCCATGTCCTACATTGTTTCTTCTTTCTGAACATTGTGGACAACTCTCACTTTGCCATTTTTTTGGGGACAATCTATGTATTTATGGTTTCCCTGAAAACCCCAACATTGAATGGGCGTCTTCCTTGGCCTTTGTCCCCCTACCTCAGCCATTCTTTGCTCTCTAAAAGATGGTTGTCCTTGAGGACTATTTCTGAAAAAGGGAGGTTTGTTTCCCTTCTACCTCTGTTATTTCTTGAACTTCTTCTTGTCATCCCAAGCCTTCCGGAAAGTGGGCTTTTCTCTTTGCTTCTTATATAAGCATTTTGTTCTCCTTATAGTTTCTTCCATAGTTTTAGGATCATCATACTGGATCTTGTCACTGATGGAAGGTGGCAATAAACTCAGATACCTTTGAATTTTGACAGTCTCATCTTTGATGAAAGGGACATACTTCGGCAATTCCAAAAACCTTTGCTCATATTCATCAATGGACATACTACCCAGCTTGAGTTCAAAGAACTCTTTCATCTTTCTGTCATAGTATCTCTTAATTAAGTATTTATTTTCGAAATACTTCTTGAATTCCTTCCAAGTAACATTTTTCTCTCTAATGTGCTGCACCTGCACAAGTTGATCCCACCACATGCATTCCTTCCCTTTCAGTTGATACATTGCAATTCTTCCTTCGGCATGAGAGGAATAATTCTGCAGTTGGAAATATTTCCTCATGCCAAGAAGCCATGTCTCAACATCTTCCTCCTTCTTCTACTCTCCATCAAACATAGGAGGTTTAATCTTGTTCATTTCTCCCTTAAGTTCATCCACTCTGGATCTCCTATGCTTTCTAGTAGGATATGGGCTTGAACTACTATGTGCCCTCCTCTTGGAGTTCCCTTGGGAGTGATGATGGTGTCTGTCAACACTCCTTGATTTCATCTTTTCATTAGGATACCCGTGATTTCCTGATTTGCTGGAGTCACTCTCCTTATCCAATTTATTTTCTATCATTTTCAGGCGCTGTATCAACTTTATGTTGAATTCTCCCTGTTGATCCCTGGCTTTCATGAGATTTCTGTTATCTTCTCGGTGGTTTTGGACATCTTTCTGCAATCTTTCAATGATTTTCATCATGTCTCCCTCTTTATCTATCTCTTCTCCATGCCCATTGGAGTTTGATCCTTCAACTCCCAAATGGACATCGATTCCTCTAGCTTCATTCTCTGAACTGGAAGCATTTTGTGCCTCCTCCATTTCTCTACACTAAGTGATAATTCGGTTTGGTTCTGACAATCATTAACTCTGCAAACACAATGTGCATTCAACTGAAATTTGTCAGGCCATCAGTCCTTAAATAATTCCACAGTATTCATAAACCAATCTTGTAATATCCCCAAGGACAAGCCCTATTGCAATCATGTTTATTAATTGTAAATCATGTTTTATAGGCTGGTGAGCCAAGTTAATATAAGATGGTAAGACTTATGAGTTTTTTAGGCCGAAGAGCCTAAGTGTTAAGGCCAGGAGCCTGTTTTAGTATATGTAATTATGCAGAACATTAATAAAAATATGAACACCGTTGCGTGCAGACCGACCACGATGAATGAGTGATGGGGGACTAAGATTCCACAGAGTGGGTAAGGGAATGGGGACTAAAAAGCGGAAAGAAAGGCTAAGTGTTGGGCCTAGGGGCTAATCCAGGGGGCTTACCTCTAAAAAGGGATAATAATTTATTATTATTATTTCCAAAAAAACTAAGGTGGACAATTTTGAGTGTTGTCCTAAGTTTCTGGAGAGGAACGCATGCTGATGGAGTGCATGCAGCTTCATGGGTGACATGTGTCGGCCCAGGCACATGCAGTTAAAAGCTATAAAATTTAGTCATGGAGGGGGTTCAGTCCTCATTCTGTCATCCTTTGCGTCTGATTGCGGATACCCTCATGCAACTCTGAAAACTAGAAAATCGAGATGCCTTCCTGAAAATTGAAACATCCTCCATCTGATCCCATTTTTGGTCGGTGTCTGTCCTTGCATACCTATACACCATTGAGAGAACTGGTCAGAAGGGGAACGTTGACCTGTGGGTTCGTGAACCCAGTCTATCCACCATTGTAGAGTCGAATCCGTACCCGAACTGTCTATAGGTTGTTGCTTTCTGTTTTCCTGAGTGGGATTGTGTTGTGGTTATCCTCACCGTGCGGGAATTGAGTCGAAAGGTGTTGAAGAACTGGGTTTTCATGCCCATGGTCGAAGGGTCAAGTTGTTAGGTCTGTGAGCGACTCTTTCCAAGTGAGAGAGTCTGCTGGGAAATGGTTCCTCCCAGAGAGAGTCCAACACCAGCTATGGAGCTCTGAGAGTTCCTGATTCGTCCTGTTGTCGAGACCCAGAGAGGGAGGTGAAGCACTGATGGACTGTGCTTGTGAAGGTGTATACTCCCGGGTGGAGCAGACATGTGGGGAATGAGAGTCCATGAGTAGTGGGTGTAAGAAGGCTACTGGAGATAATCCTTCTGGTTTCTATGTATAGTTTTTCCTGTAACCTCAGCCTAGTTTAGGATTCCCTTGCCTTGGGTGGATCTTGGTCCTAGCTTGGGGGTGACCCACTACTGAGAGTGATGAGAAGCGGGGTCTAAGGCTGGGAGGTTCATGGAAGGTCTGCACGTGGTTGGTGGAGCCACTACAGTTTCAAAGATAAGTATATGCATGTGTTTAAATTCAGCTTTTAAATGCATGTCTGTGATTCTTGCAATATTATCATGTATTCCATTGCTTATACGAATTACTGTCTATTACATTGAATCTGTATCGTAACGATAATCTCTATGTTATGTGTTTGAATTATTCTGTACGTTAGCAATAATTGTATGTTTACTCTGTTAAGCCATTTAATTTCATTTAAAATGCATACTATATAAGTATGAGAATTTTTTTTCTACGCAGTAGCGTTTTCCCGACCATGGGGTTGATGGCCGAGGACGTTACAAATTGGTATCAGAGCTTTAAAGGGATAAAGTCATAAGTGTTGGTAGCATTTCCTAACCTTTGTAGGGCCAGGGATGTTACATTTTGGTATCAGAGCCAAGGTTTTCAACGCTGAGCCTGAATGGGAAAGATAAGGGGCCGCTGGACCCAAGGTTTCAGGTAGAAATTGTGTTTGGAGGGACTAATTTTGAACCTTAGATTATTTTTGAGTGCCAAGGGGTTGCTTGGCCATGTTACAAAACTGCAGTCGGTGTGGTATTTGGCCAGAGAGAGAGAGAGAGAGAGAGAGAGAGAGAGAGAGAGAGAGAGAGAGAGAGCTCAACTCATGAAGTGTTGGAGCCGTTGGATCTGATTGGGAGGAAAGGAGATCCCCCACTACCATCAGATCTAGAGAAGGTGCAGGAGAGTTATCCTGGAAATCTTTCGGGGTTTTGACTATTGGGAAAAGTGAGATGTGCTGAGGCACGAAATCCCAATGCCCGAAACTCCGAAGTCCTGAAAATATCTACACCCTAGATCGCAGGGAAAGAGATTGACCGTTGGATCAAGCATAAAGTAAATCACAATTTCACGATTTCGGCTATTAGGAAAAGCGAGATGTGTTGACGCAAAAACTCCCAAAAAGAAAAGTGAACATGGTAGGACCCGATGATGTTGCTGAAGGTGACATGGAGCCTCCTAAACATGCCACGTGCCACTGTGGTTGTTGGAAACAATGGTGTTATGTGGGCCCGAAAGGTAAAGTAGATCAGAATTTCGGATGTCGGGATTTGGAGAGGGAAAAAAATTTGGGAGCCTACAAGTCCGAAACCCTAAAATTTCGAAGTCCCGAAGTCTAGAAAACTTCGAGGATGGAAAGACCATGATATATTTCAGTTGTCGGATGTCGTGTAAATGTGGACTATTGATCCACCCTACTTCGCGAGTTCGGTAATCAGAACTCCGAAGGATAGTTGTGTGTTCTTTGAAAATCCCCGAAGGTTGAAATCCCGAGTAGCACCTAGGGGTCTAACGTTGGTCACGACCCGTTATCACATGGAATGGGGACTAGGAAAGAAGGGGGCTATCACCTGAAAGTTACAGAGCCACGCAGAGCTCAAAAGATTCATGGGAAACTGAATGTTTTCTTGAATCATTTGGTTTATGAATTGTGCGGAATTTTTTAAGGAATGATGACCTGACAAATCTCTGTTGTTTGCACGTGTGTTTGTAGAAGTTTAGAAAGTGCTAGAACCGAATAGGGTTGTTGTTGAAGAGAATAGAATGGAAGAGGTGAAGATTGCCTCCAATTCAGAGAACGAAAGAGAAGGAAGGGATGTCAACTTGGGAGTCGAAGGATCAAACTCCAATGGGAATGGAAAAGAAATGGATAAGGAAGGGCATATGATGAAAATCATTGAAAGATTGCAGAAAGATGCCTAGGATTGCCGAGCTGATAATCGAAAGCTCATGAGAGTCAGGGATCAACAGGGTGAATTCAACTTAAAGATGTTGAAGAGTCTGGAAAGAATAGAAAGGAAATTGGAAAAGAAGAGTGACACAAGGAAAACAGGGAGTCACAGGACCCCTGAGAGAAAAAGAAGATTGAAGAGTGTTAGTAGACATTGTGGTCACTCCCCAAAGCATTCCGATAAGGAAGCACACGGTAGTTCAAGCCCATCACCTACTAGGAAGCATAGGAGGTCTGGGGTGGATGAACTGAAAGGAGAAATGAACAAGATTAATCCTCCCATGTTTTATGGAGAACACCAGAAGGAAGAAGATGCCGAGACATGGCTGTTAGGCATGAGGAAGTACTTCCAATTGTAGAATTATTCCTCTCATCCAGAAGGAAGAATTGTGATGTATCAATTGAAAGGAAAAACATCCATGTGGTGGGATCAATTGGTGCAGGTGAAACACATTAGAGAGAAATATATCACTTGGAAGGAATTCAAGAGGTATTTCGAGAGGAATTACCTGACTAAAATATATTATGACAAAAAGATGAAAGATTTCTTTGAAATCAAACTGAGCAGCATGACCATTGATGAGTATGAACGAATATTTTTGGAATTACTGAAGTATGTTCCATTCATCAAAGATGAGGCTATCAAGATTCAGAGGTATCTGAGTGGACTGCCACCTTCCATTGGTGACAAGATTCAATATGATGACCCTAAGTCTATGGAAGAAATGATAAGAAGAGAGAAATGTTTATATGAACAACATAGAGAAAAGCCTACCTTCCAGAAGGCTTGGGAAGACAAGAAGAAGTTCAATAAGGAACATAGGTAGAAGGGAAACAAGCCTCTCTTTTTCAGAAATAGTCCTCAAGGACAACCATCATTTAGAGAGCCGAGAATAGCTGAAGTGGGGGAACAAAGGGTAAGACAGACGCCCATTCAGTGTTAGGGATGTAAAGAGAACCAAAAGTACAGATATTGTCCCCATAAAAATGGCAAAGTGAGATCTATACATAATGTTCAACAAGCTGAAACAGTGGAGGACATGGGCAGTAGAATGCCAAGGATCTATGTAGCCCTAGACAACAAGCAAGATGAATTTCAATCGCACATGATTGAAGTGGAAGGTATGATTAACAACCGACCATTTACTATTTTAATTTATCAGGGGCTAGCCATAGTTATATAGATCCGAGAGTGGTGGAAGGTTTGAATTTGTCAAGAAGCAAACATGAAAAGTCTTGGTTAGTGCATTTGGCTACATGAACCAAGAGGAAAGTCATTGAGTTGGTTAAGTCCTGTCCTGTGGACATGAAGGGATTGAGCACAAAGGCTGAATTAAATATTCTGCCTTTAGGATCTTATGACTGTTTAATTGGGATGGACTTGTTAGACCAAGACCATGCCCTCCTGGACTGTCGTAACAAGGCATTTACTTGCTTGGATGAGGAAGGGAATAGAAAAATAGTCCAAGGAATTCCCAGAGCTGTTGTTGTCAGAGAAATTTCAGCATTACAGTTGAAGAAATTCTACAGGAAAGGATGTCGGTTGTTTGCAGCCCATATGGAGGAAGCATCTAAGGATGAGGTCTCAAATATTGAAGACCATGTAGTACTAAAAGAGTTTGAAGATATATTTCAGGAGGTACCCAGACTACCTCTGAAGAGATATATCGATTTCTCTGTAAATTTGATGCCTGGAGCAGCTCCAGTGTCGAAAGCTCCTTATAGAATGAGCACACCAGAGCTGAAATAACTTCAGTTGCAGTTTGAAGAGCTTCTGAGGAAGGGGTACATTCACCCAAGTGTGTCACCTTGGGGTGCCCCAGTTCTATTCGTGAAGAAGAAGGATGGAAATTTGAGGCTATGCATCAATTTATGGCAATTGAACAAAGTAACTGTCAAGAACAAGTATCCTCTATCGAGGATAGACGATCTTTTCGATTAGTTGAAAGGTGCCAGGATATTTTTGAAGATAGATCTCATATCGGGATATCACCAGGTGAGAATAAAGGATGAAGATATCAGTAAGATCGCCTTCAGAACAAGGTACGACCACTATGAATTCACCGTGGTGCCATTTGGATTGTCGAACGCACCTGCTATTTTTATGTGCTTGATGAATGGTGTATTCAGGGACTGTCTAGACAAGTTTGTCATAGTCTTCCTGGATGACATTATGGTGTATTCCAAGTCAGAGGAAGAGCATGAAAAACACCTGAGGATGGTGCTGCAAGTGCTAAGAGAGCACCAACTGTATGCCAAGTTGAGCAAATGATCATTTTATCAGGTATAGATCCACTACTTGGGGTATATTATTTCAGAAGAAGGGATCACCGTGGATCCTGAGAAGGTTGAGGCCATTAGAGAATGGTCAGTGCCAAAGAACGTGATGGAAGTCAGATCCTTTATGGGTCTAGCTGGTTATTATAGAAGGTTTATCGTAGGATTCTCGAGAATAGCTCACCCTATTACTTCTTTGCAAAGGAAGGAGAAGAAGTTTCTATGGACAGAGGATTGTGAGAGAAGCTTCCAACAATTGAAGAAAATGTTAACCAATGCTCCAATCCTGAGGATTGCAGACCCAAATGAAAATTTTGTGGTATGCACCGATGCATGCAAAGTAGAAATGAGAGGAGTCCTCAGTTAGAATGGATTCATAATTTGTTATGAATCCAGAAAGTTGAAAGAGCATGAAAGGAACTACACAACTCATGATTTGGAGTTGGCAACCATCATTCATGCTCTGAGGAAATGGAGACATTACCTCATGGGGAGGAGATTTGAATTGAGAATAGACCACAACGGTTTGAAATACTTGTTTGACCATCCCACCCTAAACGCTAGGCAGAGTAGGTGGCTGGAGTTTATGTGTGAATACAACTTTTATATCAAGCATATAAAAGGGAAGGAAAACAAGGTGGCTAATGCACTCAGGAGAAAGGTGCACAACTTACATGCTACAACCATTAGCATGTACCAAAATGATGTTGGATTACTAAGAGGGGGGGTGAATCAGTAATAACGTAAT
>ML820097.1:6696-51589 GCA_009831015.1 Picea engelmannii | reverse complement strand
CTCATACCGTTACCCATCAAACAAACTTGGGTCCATTACCCAAACCTGGGGTCTCCAACTTCTCATGGCCATAACTCTCTAACCATGAGGAATTATGTGACGTTCCACATACCACCGGAAATGAAATGACAAGCACTATCCATATAGGATATTTTCCCTGACAAATTCACTTTCCTTCATCTCATTATTCCATGATTAAGCATGGGTTCTCTTACTCCACAAAGCATCTTCTCATGAGGGCTTTCACCATAAGGGGACCACTTTGGAGTTCATCCATATTTACTTCTTATCAACCATGACAAAAAAATAATGAGTCATATTTACATCAAATAATATTGGCTCCATTACCCAAACCTTTGTGCTATGGGGCTTTCTTCAAGGGTTGACATCAATGACAACCAACCTTAATCAACAAATGATATAAAGGGCACAATTTTGGAGGCTGCAAATACAGATTTTGAGTATAGATATTTGGTAAAAAAGCTATAGAAAGGTAAAATGCCACAGAAATTGGAGATTTATAAACTAGGGGCTGATGGAATAATTCTGTACAAGAACAAAATTTACGTACCTAATGTCCAGGACTTAAAACGTATGATTTTGCATGAAATGCATAATGTGCCTTATGAATGGCACCTTGGATATCAAAAGACTATGGCAGCAGTCAAGAGCCATTATTTCTGGCCAGGTATGAAGAAAGATATTGTTGAATACATCGCCAAATGTATGGAGTGCCAAAAGGTTAAAGCTGAGCACAGACACCTAGCAGGGTTGCTGCAGCCTTTACCCATTCTTGAGTGGAAGTGGGAAGTGGTGAGAATGGATTTCATCATGGGATTGCCCAAAACAGGCAAGCAACATGACTCAATCATGGTGGTGGTGGAAAAGCTTACAAAAGCTGCCCATTTTATTCCACTAATGACTACTCATAAGGCAACAAATGTTGCTGATATTTTTATGAAGGAAGTGGCACGATTGCACGGAATTCCCAAGACAATTGTGTTTGACAGAGACCCAAAATTTACCTCAAATTTCTGGAAGGGTTTATTCAAGGGATTCATAATGAATCTGAATTTCAGTACAACCTACCATCCTGAGCCAGATGGGCAGACCGAGTGAGTGAATCAAGTGATAGAAGACATACTGAGAATGTATGTGATGGACAAACCATCGAAATGGGAAGACTACCTGCACTTGGTAGAATTCACCTACAACAATGGGTATCAAGCATCATTGAAGATGAGCCCATTTGAAGCGCTTTATGGAAGAAAGTGAAATACTCCAATAAGCTGGGATAATCCAGTTGACAAAGAAGTAGTTGGGCCAGAGTTGCTCAGGGAAATGGAAGAGAAAATGCTAAAAATTAAGCAGAATTTGAAAGCTGCCCAAGACAGGTAGAAAAGTTATGCTGATAAAAATAGAACCCACAGAGAATTCAAAGTGGGTGACCATGTTTTCCTGAAAGTAAAAGCTAACATAAGTTCCCTTAAGCTGAGAAACTTTTGGAAATCTTGTTGATCCTGTGTGAAAGTTGCATTGAGGACAATGCAAAAACAAGGGGAGGGGATTGTAATATCCCCAAGGACGAGCCCTCTTGTAATCATGTTTATGAATTGTAAATAATGTTTTATAGGCTGGTGATCCAAGTTAATATAAGATGGTAAGGATTTTGAGTTTGTTATGTCGGAGAGCCTAAGTTTTAAGGCCAGGAGCTTGTTTTTGTATATGTAATTATGCAGAACATTAATAAAAATATGAACACCACTGCGTGCAGACCGACCACGATGAATGAGTGATGGGGGACTAAGATTCCACAGAGTGGGTAAGGGAAAAGAGACTGGAAAGGGGAAAGAAAGGCTAAGTGTTGGGCCTAGGGGCTAAGTTAGGGGGCTTACCTCTAAAAAGGGATAATAATTTATTATTATTATTTCCAAAAAAGCTAAGGTTATTATTATTATTATTTCTATGTGCATTTTTTCCTGTAGCCTCAACCTAGTCTAAGATTCCCTTGCCTTGGGTGGAGCTTGGTCTCAGCTCAGGGGTGACCCACTGCTGAGAGTGATGAGCAACAGGGTCTAAGTCTGGGAGGTTCGTGGAAGGTATGTACATGGTTGGTGGAGCCACTGCAGTTTCAAAGATAAGTATATGCATGTGTTTAAATTCAGCTTTTAAATTCATGTCTATGATGCTTGCAATATTATCATGTATTCTGTTGCTTATATGAATTACTGCCTATTACATTGAATCTGTATCGTAACGGTAATATATATGTTATGTGTTTGAATTATTCTGTATGTTAACAGTAATTGTATGTTTACTCTGTTAAGCCATTTAATTTCATTTAAAATGCATACTATATAAGTATGAGAATGTTGTTTCCGCGCAGTAGAGTTTGCCTGGCCGTGGGGTTGATGGTCGGGGACGTTACAAATTGGTATCAGAGCTTTAAAGGGATAAATTCATAAGTGTTGGTAGCATTTCCCGACCTTTGGAGGGCCGGGGATGTTACAAATTTGATTCAAGAAAACTTTCAGATTTCATTCTGCGGTTCTTGAGCAATCAAGAATCCCCGCAGATCTTTTATTTCTGACCTCTACTATGTTCTGCAATAATTTTTTCGGGCACTAACCCCTTTCTCTTAGCTCCCAACCCATGCGACCACGGGCTGTGGCAAGTGCTATATCGATATGCGCTTACTCGGGAATTCAGGCCTCTGTCTTCAGAAGCTTTCAAAGCACATCACAAAAAATCTCTCGGAGTTTTGGATTAACGAACTCGCGAAGTAGGGTGGATCAATAGTCCACGACTACCCAACATCCAACGGATGACACCCATGGTGGAACTTCAGGCATCTGAGCTCTGGGACTTCGGAGCTTCAGAGCTTTAGGACTTCATAGGATTTCATATCTGCACACCCCCAACACCTCGAAATGTTAATCTCCGAACACTTCCATGTCATCTTTGGTGATGTCATTACGTCTTGTCACCTCGGCGTTACAAAAATTTTGAAAGTTCTTCCTTTCGTTCCCTTATGAAACATTCTTCCTGAGTGTCAAGTCTCTAGATTTCACAACTGGTGCCATGCTCCACCGTGACCATTAGGGCCCCACCACCCATACTTGAGAGGAGGTCCCTGTGGTGAAACATTAGAAATGGACATGTGGCCCACTCAGACAGGTGACACATGTCACGTTCCAAATGACATTTCAATCTTTGGTGGGTTTGAAATCCACTGACACATGGCACGCATCCCATGGGTCCATGTCATTCTCGATGACATCATCATGCCACGTTACTTTGAAATTTCAGGTTTCATAAGTTTTTACGCCTGCTTCCTTCCAGTCTCTCGGATTCTGAATTTTTGGACTTCTTTACTCTCCGGGTCCACATAGTACAACTGTCAACATTCCAAGTGGGGGCACGTGGCAGGCATAGGAGAGATGCATGTCACCTCTAGGTGAAATCATCATGACTCACTACTTTGTCTCTTTGGCGCTTCGGAGCTTCGGGCTTTGGGAGTTCTCACCTCCACACACACTAATTCTCTCGAATGCCGAAATCCCGAACAAGCCAATCTACTGACACGTGTCCCTCTTGACGGATGGTCCGGTTTAACTCTGAACTTCAGAGCTTCGGGGGATTTCTCCCTTCACCACTGCATTTTCCCCTTTTTAACTTAGCTTGATCCAACGGTAAGGCTTCTCCTTAGATCTACGACGTAGATCTCCTCTGAGACTTCGGAGCTTCGGGCTTCGACCCTTCTCTTATTTTTGCACCTAACTTCACCGAAGTCGCGAAGTTCGAAGGGCTTCTAGGTTAACCCTCCTACACTTTCTCCAGATATGATGGTCGTGAAGGATTCCCCTTCTCCCGAACAGATCCTACGACCCCAACACCACGAATGTTGTGATTTATTTCTCTGTGGCCATTTCTTAAACTTATTATGCCTCTTGTGTTCCGAGCAAAGTCCAAGTGTTCTTTCAACTCCCTTCTAGCACTCTGTACATCAAAATTCTCTGGACTTCCTACTCCGAATTTCTCGTTCGTGGCCCCTCCAGGTTCCGGGTAGGAACCATGGGCTCTGAACTTGAATTTTGTCCATTTCGACAACAATTCTTTTCCAAAACCTTTTCTTCAACTTCCACTAACATGGCCCATCCAGGTTCAGTGTTGAAACCATGGCTCTGATACCAATGTGTAACTTCCCCGACCACCGACCCCTGTCGGGTAACGCTACCCAAACAACCTTAACCTTTCCTTTACTGCTCTGATACCAATTTGTAACATCCCTGGCCACCGACCAACACGTCGGGCAATGCCACAGAGGAACATACATATATATACATATATGTATGCATTTATAATGAATTTAAAACAAATAACAAAGAATTACTGCTACCATACAGACTCTTGCTGGAATTGACAATAATTCATACATAGATTAATGTGGAAATAACAATAAAAACATACATGCAGTACTCACAGGAAAAACCCATAATATAACAACATATATAGGAAATATTAATCAATTATAACACATGTACATATACAGAACATGTAATTGAACATAGGGATAGGTACTTATCTTTCAATTGAAGTACACCAATTGCGTGTAGACCTTCCACGAACCTCCCAGCCTTAGACCATGCTGCTCATCACGCTCAACAATGGGTCACCCCCGAGGTGGGACTAAGCTCCACCCAGAGCAAGGGAATCCTAATCTAGGTTGAGGTTACAGGAGACCGCATAGTGCAACTGGAATGATTCTCTCCAAAAGCCTTCTTCCGCCCACTACTCACGGACTCTCATTCCCCACATGTCTGTTCCACCCCAGGAATATGCACCTTCACTGTTCCACAGTCCATCAGCTACACCACTTCCTCTTTCAGGGTCTCGGCAACAAGACAGATCAATAATTCTTAGATCTCCGTAGCTGGTGCTGGACTCTCTCTAGGATAAAATCTCTTCCCAGCTAACCCTCTCACCTGGAGAGAGCTGCTCACAGGCCTGACAACCTGTCTCTTCAACCACGAGCCTGACAACCCACTTCTTCAAATCAATTCTAGAAAGATGAGGACACCAACAAAGGTTCAATATATCTCAGAGGATGCCAGCAACCATAATTCGGTAAGGCACAATACGGCTCTTGCAAGTACAAATTTTCTGGGCTTCACAGGAAAACATAGGTCAACTTCACGGGTTACTGGTTTCAGAGGTGCGCGAAATATGCAGAGGTCGATGATGGAGGCCTAATGAGTTAGGTGAAGGATGGGAGAATGGGAAGCATACCCTCCCCTAATAAACTGACTTTCCAGCTTAAACTACATGTGCCTAAGCCGACACATGCCGCCCATGAAGCATGTTCCTTTCCATTTGGAAGTCATTCATCCTCCCAAAGGAACTTAGGATAAAAACATATCCTTCTAATCAACTTTTGGAATAATAATAAATTATTATTCTCTTGGACTTAAGCCCTTAAGCTTAGCCCCTCTTTCCAACATCTCAACCCCTCTCCCTTACCTAGCCTAGTGTAGCTTCGTCCCCCATCACTCTTTCTTCGTGGTCAGTCTACACTCAGCGATGTATAAATTTTATTAATGATCTGCATAATTACATATACAAAAATCAGGCTTATGGCCTTTAACGCCTAGGCTCTCTAGCCTAATAACACATAAGCCTACCATTATCAACACTTGTCTCACCATCCTACAAACATCAGTACATTTCACAGGGGCTTGGCTTGGGGTATTACACCAATCACTTGCTCATGTTGCTTGGTTTACTTATGTGCATTAAGTCCATCACCTCATCCTGCATATTTTGCAAAATAAAACAATTGGAATCATAAGCCACTTTATAAATCATATGTATGACAAATGTTCTTGAGAAAATAAACAACAATGCACAGATTGGCTGCCATACATCAATGTCTTCAATCTTCATCGTCTTAAGTGATCCTTTCAGTTCCTTGAAAGCATATTTCAAGGCTTTCATCTGCATGGAAGAATCAACTATTAGTTGCTAACTTCCTATCAGAACTATGACATTTATCCATAAAATAGTATTCCATGCACATTGTACTTCAGTTTGAAAGGCATGCCATGTTACCGTATTCTGAGAATCCTTGTTGCCCTATGTGGAAAAGGAAACCTGATCAAGATTGAATGTTTGATTGTAAACCATTTCCCTCTGTCCCTCATACTTGCAATTGGCTAGGAAAGAATTTGGATCAAGTTCATTGCATGCATAGACTTTCTTTAGACAAGTTCCATTTATAGGCATGAAAAAGCCAAATGGATTTTTGACATTGTCAAAAATACTCTAGGTATCAAAGCACGGTACTGTTGTTACTATCTCCTAAGACATACTAGAAACTACATTTTTTTGGAGCTGGAAATATTTATATAACCTGTTTGGAGATTATTTCAGCAAAAGATGCAGACCAACTTAGGAAACACAAAATATAAACAAAAGAAACAAGCAATTTAAACTAACTCCAATTAGAAATGTTTGATTGTTTTCGGCTTTTAGAAGCTATGTAAAAATGAAGCAAGAAATTTTTGCAAGAGAAAAAGTGGCCAGCTTCTCACTTTTCTTGACAACGGATGTTACCTAGCTTCTATTAACAATGAACTCCTATGAAACAACAAATGAGAGAAGCTTGTTACCACCCTATAGTGATTCGAAGTCATAAAAAAGTTTGGCCCATTTTCAAAGAACAATAAAGACAATTAATAGTCCATGACTAGACAATGTTGACAATATAACTAAAGCACTTACAATATAAAAAACCAGTGGAAAATTCATCTACATTCATCTTTATGCAATCCTAATTTAAGCAAAATATCCAGATTCAGTTTATTTCAATGAATTTCTGAACTATATATTATATCCCATATTCCAAAACCATGTAAAAATGTGCACTGATTGGGGATATGCCAAAAGTCTAGGTTAATAAGGAAGAATATGAGGACTATGTAATTGATGATTGAGAAAACAAACTATATTTAGTGTTCTTGAAATTAATGGTATGGTTTATGAATGTTATAACATGTACAAAATGTGCAACAGATTTACATATTCATTAGGAGAATCATGCTCTTATTAAATGCAAGGAAAATAAAGCACATAATCAGAAACATATAGTCAATTGTTCTACATAATTTTTTAAGTATTTTAAAGTTTTGGCTGCTAGGAGTCTAAAGAAATTTCAGAATAGAGAAAAAAAATAAAACATGTACAAGAAAACAAAAGGATGGAAGATCGATGGGAAATAAGCTTGTTGCTAGTTATGTTCTAAAGGTGTCTTGTCTACAGGTCCATATTTGGATGTCAGAATGTTGAATTACATCAAGGAGTATCACATAACATGCCCTTTTAACCTAGGAACAATTGACGAGAGATGTTTTGCAATATCCTGCACATTATCCAAGCCTAATTATAAATCTATAAACTCCACTATTTAATCATGACAGAAAGGAAAATTCCATTGGAAAATAACCATTCCCTGATCTCTTGAGATATATTGTAAAATTCCAGGAGCTGTGGAGGCTTCGATTAGTAATGGCATGTGTAGTGAAGCTCCTTGGGCACTGGAGAGAAATGATATTGAGAAATTTGGGTTTGAAGTGGAACATATAATCTTTGATTATCTTCTTGAAGAGTTTACTCTTAACCTCCTTTCTTGATACAATTCAATGGGAAAAGCATTCTAGAAGAGAATAAATGTACATAGACCGGAAACCTTGAAGCTGGTAGAATCCACTAGTTGCTCAGAATATACCATTGTTTTTTTCCATGGTGACAGATATAGGGAAAGATGACAAACAACTATATCAATTTTTCCATAAAAGGATGTAATTGAATACAGTTGAATATTTTTCATCAGCAAAATAAACCTTGAATGTAGTGTGTTGCATGAGATTGGTGAGGTTGTTCTTGACTACCTTGAGGAGATCACCAGATGCTTAACTACAAGGGTTGTTCCAGATGGGTACACATCCATGCAGAAGAAGCATTTAGTTTCTTGCTCAATAGATTATCAACTCATCGCTAGGAAATTGTACAAACTAGTGATAGATGCAATAATTCGGTGTTGCATCCTCAACCATGAATGCATATACATACTTTGGGAATGACACAATGGGGTTGCAAGATGACACTTAGGAGGTAAAATAACCGCCGGGAAGATATTACAGGCAGGGTTTTGGTGGCCTAAATTGTTTAAAGACGCCAAGGAGTATTGCCAGAGCATGTTATTTTTGTTGGAGAATGAGTATACCTTTGAGGAGGGATAGATTTCCTTTACACCTAGTGGTTTTATTGCAACGTTTTGAGAAGTGGGCAGTGGATTTTATTGGGCCCATCAGCCCTCCTACTTGGCACTCTGGCGCTAGATATATTATCACCTCAACCAATTACCTTACAAGATGGGTAGAAGCAACCTGAATGCAAGACTGCAATATGCATATAGGTGCTCGGTTTCTTTTTGAAAACATAATTACTAGGTTTGGTTGCCCCATGAGCCTAACAAGTGATCAAGGTAAATATTTCATAAATTGCCACAATTGAAACCTCAACTAAAAAATTCATGATACAACAACGTCATACTGCATATTGGTTAAACAAAAAAAAGGTGCATCAAACAAGTTCTTCTTTATTCTTCTAACTTATCCTTCTCTTCCAACTTATCTTTGTTAATTAGTTGTAACTTGCCATTGACTTTATAGGTAACGTCATACTGCATATTGGTTGAACAAAAAAAAGGTGCATCAAACAAGTTCTTCTTTATTCTTCTAACTTATCCTTCTCTTCCAACTTATCTTTGTTAATTAGTTGTAACTTGCCATTGACTTTATAGGTTGTCCTATTATGCACTGACATGCATTGACAAGAAATGAAACAGTCTGATCTATCTATATCCATGCTACCTAATCAACATATGCATAAACTTACAATTGTAGTCCATTTTTTCTGTATATACATTGTTGTTTTCTGAACTGTCGAACTCAGCTATCAATATCAATATCAAATCGTACAGTACCATGACAATGTATACTGGAAGCACATAATATTGTTGAATCCATAATAGAATGGGCAAGTCACTACTATCATATCAGTGCTCCCACAGAGTTCCAGCTGAATTTTGAAAAGCTACAAGAGGTTATGCCCATTTTCCTCTACATAACAAGTTCCAATTTGGGTCACAAGCTAGCACCAATAATGAACATCCGTAAGTTCTTTTCCTGTCATCTCATTGTTAAATTATTCTCATTTTTAGTTCCCTTATAATTTATGTAATTTTTTTATTAATTTTTGCTCTGTAGTTCCTTTATGGATATGCTCAAGAGAAGTTCCTTTCTAGATATGCTCAAGAGTAACATTATTATTCGGATGCCTTCTTGCTAAAGAATAACATGATTATTTGGATTCCTTCTTCAGGGTATATAGACCACTGCCCAGAATAAAATAAAAGTTCCAGAAACAAGGGCATTCATAAAAAAATGTATGCTTGCAACACCCCATAGATTGCCTGCACCAGACCATGAGACAATAAAGAAGACTTTATTGTTTTGCAAGAGGGACGCACCATTGGAAATGATAAGATATCATCAATTTTTAATGATGCCAATGTCAATGATGTCAATGTTGTTTCATGTCCCCCGGTTCTAAAACAGTGAAAATTGGTTCTAAAGAATTCAAGACAGTGACACATCTCTTCCTGTTGCAAATGAAATAATTGAGCAACTTGATCTTTCAGATCAAGACGTGACATAAATAGCTGACTTAGATATAGAAAATGTATAGCTGACAGAACTGTAGTTGAATAGCTATAGCTATTTTAGATCAAGACGTGACATAAATAGCCTACTGTGTTTGTTGATGAAATGAAGCAGTCTTCCTCACAGTGAATTTGAAATTTTAGACCTTGAAAGCCTAAACCAATCCCAAGATTTTCCTTTGCGACTTGGTAAATATTAAAAATCTATCTAATCAAGGAAGCATACCTTAGCCCCCATGATTCTTTAGGTAGGAATTTATGCATGTCCTTGTGATTCTTTAGGAAGAAAGTTTTGCATTAGTTTTGTGTCACAAAACACTAGATAGTGTGCCTAATCACCTCCATTCTTTTCCGTGTTGTGGTGACCTGTGTTCCTAGTCACCACTAATCTTGACCTATCACTACCTTTGCTAACTACTACTCCTATGACTGGTGCAATTTCTGTAGACGTCTCTATACATATGCTGCAAGTAGACGAAGTCATGTACACCACGGGTTATTCTTTTTCTTACATGTTAGATCCATCAGTTCCTTGTAACCCTAGCTAATTGTAACATACCCTCCGTTGAGACATAATATAAGTGAGTACAGTAGTGAATTTGTTTTTTAAACATCAATTAGAACAACAATTACACGGAAATAACATACATCAATAATTACACATTATCTTCTCAACTATCTCACTACACAACAAGATTCAAATAAAACATCATTGTGAATCATAGATCATCGACATCACATAAAGGTAACAAAGATATTTTACCCATCCAACCTACCCTGCAAGGTTAGGACCTCACATTATGCATCGAATTGGAATTAATACAAACAGAACATTATCATTACAGGTAACTAAGCGAGACTTGATCGTTGAGTAAACAATTGATTGATCAAAATTGTGATTGCCTATTTTTATAGATATTTTTGAAAATTTCAAAGCAGTTGAGACGTCTCAAAACATGTATCGAAGTAAGGAACTATAGTCGGTTTCCAATAACCTATTATTGACGTAACATCGTCGAAAAAAAAAGGGTTCCCACGAGATATTGATTGCAGAGGTAGGGATTTATACGAATAGTGAATAAAAGGCGAACTCCAGATTTATACGAATCAGGATTCATCTAAATCAATTCGACCGCCTCCAACAAAACTCGTGCATGAGTGTAAAACTAAGAAGATTCAAAGGATAGATTTTTATTTTTAAAAATGTATTTACATTCTTTAAAAATCCAACCAGAAGCATTTTTCGTTTTTTGTATCCTAAGATCGAGGTAATGAAATAAAATAAAAGAGACTCGAGTAACAATTGTGTTACGATTTGAAAACAATTGGTCCAACGCAATATATAAATATGATTCCATTTAACGATATTTTATGAAGGAGATCTAGCCTCCCAAAATACTAAACTGTCTGTCAATTAAAAAAAACAAAACATAACTGCCAATTCCACATCTACAGAGGAAAATACGAGAAGGAATCATTCATCCCATAGAGCAAAGTAGTTTTTTTTGTGTGTGTTATTACAATGTAAATTTAATATGACTGCATATGAACTTGATATAATTCTACATCTATGTACGCACAGATACATTGTTTATATATATAAGATTTGCAAGATTCAGGAATTATATATAGTCTCGTAACATTTCGAATACCATAAGTCTCTAAAATAAAAAAAATCCTTGAATTTATACATTTTACAAATGCTATATGATGCAGGAGCATCTCTCCATGCAGCCAGCCAGCCAGACAGCCATGTCAGCGCACACGCATTCAAAGGATGAAGGGAGGCGCAGCCTCATTCATATTTGTATTGAATGTAATTAAATGGTTTAGGATGTTGAGCAAGAGAGCCGTGCCTTTGCACATGCTGTAGATAAGATAGGCACTTATTGTAGATCGGCTGAGATCTAGTTCTGGATAGCAGACTAGATAGCCCATTCATTGTAATTAAATGTAATTTTAATAGAGTAGGTGAACCTGGAGGAATGAGCCCTCAGGTAAAAGAGATATTCAGATCTCATTTTTGAGTAGTCGGAAGATGCATGTAGAAAAAATGCATGTAGAGCCGAGGAGAGCTCGGGAACACCTTGTAAACATACAGGCATTTGCCAATTGTTAATATATGAACAGAGAGCAGTTTTTTCCTGCATGATATTCTGTTTATGTGTGTACCTGTGAGTGTTTTTCCCTATGCTGTAATTATATGCTGTTATCATGCATTTGCAGGGAGTGTGTTTTGATTTTAGGTTTGAGAGGTCTTTGAGGTTTCATGCCATGAGGGTGTGACAGAGTGTTGAGACTCTGAATACCAGTGCACTGAGGAGGAACTTCTGAACTCGAAGGGGTCAGACAAAGACGTGCTGAGAGCACCAACCTTGAAGTCAACAACTCATACAGAAGGAGGACTTTTGGGGTTACTGAACACCTCAATAGTCAAGGTAGTGTAGCTGAGACACTGTTGTGGACAGAACCTGTTAGGACTTCTGCAGAAGCTCTGTCTAGGGGGACATTGAGTGAAGTGCGTGAAGACACAGGGAACACGTAGAGGTTGAGTGTTCGGTGGAAGAGATACTTCGCCAGGAGGGCGTTGAGAGAGTGTGCAGATAGCACAGGAGGAAGGAACTCTTTATGTTCCGTCATCTGAAGGAAGTGTCCACTGAGGGAGCTTTCATTGGGGTTACTGAATACCCAGAGCACTCCGGAATAGGCTGCTTGAGTTGGAAGACTGCCAGGTGCATCGTATTCTCCATCTGTAGAAGAAAGATGAGAACAAGTTTCAATTGTTTCTCTGATGAAGCCAGGAGATTCCTGCATAGAGTGCAGTTGAATTCCTCCGCATAGAGTGTGTTGAGGAGGCTCACAGTTAAACTCTTATTCTCGTTTTCCCAGGAGTTGAATTCGGTTCTTAGGGTCGTGCAGGTGAAGTGCAGGCCAAGGCTGAAAATAGAAGCCTCAACAGTTGTCTGAGAAGAAGGCTAAGGATTTCTGTGGCTGTCAGTTGCACAGAGTCCGGGTGACTTTAACAGTTTGAGAGTGTTGGAAGCCGGCACAAGAAGCATGCGTAAAGCCTCCGAGGAAGTCAGAGTTAACAAAGCTCAAGAGGGATAGATCCTTCGAAGTTCCTGGAAGCAAGACCCAGGAGAGGCTCGAGTAGGACGAGGCTTTGAAGCGGACGAAATCTCCAAGGGGAGAGAGTCATCGGGAAGGATTCGCGAGGAGAATCGTGAAATCCCGCGAACCATTCGATCTCAGTGAAGCTGTGAGAGGTTTAACCTTTTGGCGCAGAAGGGATCAAAGCCCATCGGGCTTCGGCATTCGACGTCTGACGAGGTGAGGCTCAAACTTGTTGAATTCACGAGTCGCGAATTCCCGAATTAATTGGAGCCGTCGATTGTGACAAAGACAGGTGGCATGAGATCTCGGAAGGTCGGAAGGTCGAGGTTCGACATTCGGGAGCTCACGTTGCAAAGGATTTTCGATCGGAGAAATCGCGTTCCCGCGATCCCCGATCGCACGCGAGAAGGAAACGACGTGGCAACGTGGGACCACAAGACCTAGTGGAAGACAGGTGTCAACGGAGTTCGGGGTTCGGTGTTTTGTGGCGTAAATATTTTGAATACCATAAGTCTCTAACATAAAAACAATCCTAAAAACAATCCTTGAATTTATACATTTTACAAATGCTATACTATGTATCAATCAATTTTTATCACAACAAATTTTAGTTAAGAAATTCTGGTACCACAACCCGATGAGATGAATAATTGAAGATGATTATAATTCTAAGCCTTGCACAACTTTCAATCTTTCGTTTGCTAATCCAAAAAATTCACCGGTACCTCCAAGCCAACTCTAAGGGTACTCTTCTTCCCCCATATCCCCCTAGCTGTAAAAGGGCCACACACAAGAAACCAGAAACAATAGATCCAAACTTTCCTCGCAAGGAAGAGTTTCCACTCTTTACACAAACTTGGTATCCCAACTCTCACAAGTAAAACACAATCAACAAAATTTTGCACCATAAAGTACTGAGAAAAGTGAGATCTTCATTTCCCTTCTTCTTCATTTCCTTTATAAAAAAATCCCCAATGACACATGTCCTCATGCACAAATAATTAACTTTTTGATTAATTTAATTAAGATTATTCACCCACACACTTGTCACACTCTCCCGAAGTTGCATAAGTAATTATCCTTTTTATTTTATTTAAAAAAACCATTTTCCCTCACATTCCCCAATGTGTTCCTATTTTTTTTCTTAGTTGTCCCTTTGTTCCCCAAATCCTTATTTAATGAGTGTCTTCTAACTAGATCTTAGTTGGAGTTGGATTAAGAGTCTTCTTCTAGTTAGACTTAGTGGTAGTTTGACTCAAGATGTTATTCTATGTGTACACCTATTCTCTCAAGTTTTAATTCCTTTCTAATTTAAAAGTCTTTTTTATCCATTTCATTCACACATGCATTTTATCCAAACTTTAAATTTTATTCACCATTTTCCTAGAGTTTGATTTATATAAATTCTTTTAATTTATTTAATATTTTTAATTAGTCCTTTAATTAATCTTAGACTTAGACTTAGTCTTAGACTTAGGCTTAGACTCTTGTTAGGCTTCTAAGTTTATAATTTACTGACTAATTAATTATTTTATTCTAACAAGGTCTAAACATTTCAATGTTTTCTAGGCCACCTAGATTTATTGACTCAAGTTTTAATTACACGACGTTTCCTTCGAGACACACTTCTGTGCTCCAAGGGTGTTAATCGTCTTTTATTAGTTTTTAAAGTTTGCCTGAACCTTTGGAGTAAACACTCCATTCGATTGACCTTGTGAGAGACTAAGGGATTATAAGGAATAAGGATTCTGCCTTATTGCGCGCGTCTTAGATTTCCTCATGAGTGACTATCTCAGTCTTCCCTCATAGCATCATGTATCTCTCGAACTAGATAATCGTTAACCTATAGTTCAGGTCATAGCGAGAGTGCTAGTAGGCCATGACAGGGACACTTCCAGACCTCTCCCTCAAATGTTTGGTTCCTGTGTATGACCACTTTACTCCTTATGCAAGTCGGATTAACAAGCATCGTCAAGCTTTCATCCACTGACAAAAACAATTTCAATAATCCATATAAATAAATCATACTATAATCAATCATATATCACATGTGTGTAAAATGAAATACTCAAGAAAAATACAATCCACTCCCTGACTCAATGCAGAGTCCAAAGGAAATCCATTGATGCCATCAACATCCATAACCTGTCATGTGTCTTGCACACTTAGGAGAACTCGTCAATAAAATCTGTCAATACATATACATATGAAAGTAACAACAAATAACAATACATCATCATCATCATCATCATCATATATAACTCATAATCGAAATGAAATCATAATATGCCATAGCCGGATCACTTGCACGCAAGTGTCCTCAAAGAATAAGTCAATGTATATGTGCTCAATAAAATGGGATGTTACACTAATTTACAATGGGTCGATCTATGTACTAATCAATTTTGCAAATGTCCAAGCATTTGAATTCCACCAATCAATTTTGCAAATTTCCAAGCGTTTGAATTTCAGTCCCAGCCCCAACCTGGCAAGGACTACGCTGCCATGCAACACCTGTTTAACTAAAAAGACTCTTACAATTTTTTGGGTTTACCCACTCTTTCTATGTTTGTAATGATTATTTTATTCACATTATTTTGTCATCTTATGTTCATTGTTTGACTACTTTACCAATCCCTAGGGTTCTTTTTACCCAAGTAACTTTTCTATTTCATTGGATGTAATTTTGAGTCCATGCATGTATCTGACCTACATTTTGACTCACTTAGCAACCTTTAGTTCCATGCATGATGCCACATATGAAGTACATGTAGCTATGTGGCATTCGATATTAATTGTGTGTTGATTGCCACCAAATTTTCTTGTACTAGGGTCAATCCTCCAAAGAGAAAATGATACAGGATTCCACTTTCTTTGTTGTATGTATGTAATTGTTAATAAAATATATTTTTTCAATAAAAAGGAAATATTTGGGAACCTTTCAAAAAAATGTGGTGGAAGTTATTGAAATGTTGTGTAAACCTGCCTCTCAATATCCCTCTAAACTATTGAATTATATATTATAACTTATTGACACACATATTGCTATATGATTTTATTTTTTTCTATGTATTATGAACAAGAATGAGTAGATGATCACCCTGTGTGTCTATGCATTGAAGTATCATATTTGTGTCTAGGTGAGAGATTAAGAGAGAGAATTATTTACCTTGATATACATGAGAGACTATGCCTATAAATGAAAAGAGGATTATGAATTTTGTTGAGATGCTTGAGTATGAGAGAAGTCTTGAGGAAGTATAAGTTTTGTAAATGAAGATAACCTTGAGTGTGAGAGGGGGATATGCTAGTGAAATGTTGCACAATTGTTGCATAATAACAAATAGGTATTGACCCATATGTACCAATTTGAAGAATGAATAGGTGGAGAAGTTATAGAATTAAAAGAGATAGTGTGTAGAAAATGTTGATTAGTAAGCATGTGACTTGTGCTTAGCTTGACTTGACTATTGGGCTAAAAAATTGCGTGTTTATGGATTTTGAGCATATGGTTTAAGAGATCCATAAATGGGGTTCTAAATCCATCATTTGGTATTGGATTAGTTGTATATTTTGTCAAAATAAATAAATAATAGAGGATGGAATGTTATGTCTTATGTGTAAGAGAAACGTCAAGGTTAAACTCCTTGGAAAAAGAACTAGGTAGCATCACCATGAAAGAGATATAAATACCCTAAAAATACAAAGAAAATAGGAAAGAGGATTTTCATACAAAATGAAAAAAATTCAAAGACATAGTTAAACTTAGATCTTGAAGGCCAAAGAAAAAAAAAATAAAGCCATGAAGGTGAAATGTTGTGAGACAAAGAAAAAAAGAGATACATAATCTAAGAAGACTAAGAAGAGGAGAGGCATTGAAAATCTCTTGATAAATACCATGGTGAGAGAAAATGGAAATGATGCAAGAATGAAAAGAACACAAAGAGGATAAAGTGTTGGCTTAAATCATTGGAAAGGGAAACATTGAGAAAGAGAGGTGAAAAGAGAAGAATGATATAAAGGAGGTTTATTTCTTGAGAGTTGTTGAAGTAAGAAAAGAGATGAAAAGAAGAATTCAAAAAAGGAAGGGTTGCATGAGGACCTTTAAGGTTGTAAACAATGATAGAGAAAATTTTTCATGAAGATCATGAGAGTAGTGATAAAGAGAATGATGATTGTTGAAATGTGTAAAATACTTAGAGAGGAAACAAGTTGCATCGAAAAGATTTAGACTGATTACTAGTTCGAAAAGAAGGAGGTAAGATAGAAATAGGTGTTCGAAAACTTATTAAGAAAGGGGAGAAGGCTTCAAATTAGAAGTAGAGAATTTGAGAAGAGAATACAAAAGCTACAAAACATAGCATAAAGAGGATGTGGAGATTTCATGAGAGAGGATAACCATCATATATTGAGGTAGAGAGATGTGTAACATTGGGGCAAGGAAAGACTCAATTTTTTTATGTGGCTATGAGATAAACATAAGGCTCTAGGAACACATATATGCACCTATAAAGGACGTATGGCATGAGAAAGAGATAGACTTCATGTTGTGTAGTTGCAAGTGGAAAGGTTCACTACTACGTATTGAAAACTTTGCAACGAAAGTAGCTTTATGTCGCAAAAATGAAGATAAAGATTTAAATTTATCTTTCTTTTCTTAATCATCCCACCTACGTCGCCTAGGTGATGACCTCTATCTTTCATCACATTGTTCGTCACATGGATGACGATACAAATATTACCGTTGCACAGTTCAAAGTCATCCAACTATTTGAAAAGGTCAATATTGACTTGGTCAATGCTTGTTGCAGAGTTCATCGCATGCGCAATGACATAAAGATTACCATTGCATTGTTCAAATAATCACCCAACTATTGGACAAAGTCATTATTGACTTGGTCAACAGTCGTCGAAATGGAGATGAAATAAAATATATAGTGATGTTGCGACAATCTTGCTATAACAACGACGGTTCATAAAAGGTATTTTTGTGCGTAAAAATAATGGCGAAAAATATTAGAGGTGGGAAAAAAAATAAAGAGGGTGAAAAGGGTGATGATAGATGTTATTTCTCTTGCAAAAAATGTAGCTTTACACATCCCATAATAATTTTAATAGCAACAACTAAAAAATCTTGTAGGAAATATGGGCACAATGATGAGGGATTGAATGAATATCGTCCTGTGGTAATTAGCTATATATTCATTATTTGTTTATATATATATATATATATATATATATATATATATATATATTGTTTGAATATTTTTTATACACACTAATTTTGCATGATTATTTGTAATTATAAATTTAGAGTATCCCCCCAACTTTATGCACAATGTTGCAAAAAGTAGTAGTAGAAATGATGGTGTACAAGTTGAGGAACATGTAGAAAATGAGGATCGCATGGAAGAATATGATGGGACAAATCAAGTTAATGATCCCATGGAAGAAGATGATGGGACAAATCAAATGATCCAAGATTTGTTTGCTCATTCAGATGAGGATGGGGACAATGATGGTATTTATGATGGACCTCTATTAGAAAAGGAAAATAAACGACTTTATAAAGGCTCAAGAGAAAATCTTCTCTCCGCTACATTGTTGTTGGTGAACTTAAAGGTTATGAATCATTTGTCAAACACTTGTATGACACATATCCTAAGGTATGTAATATGTTTCATCTCATATACATAAATTTTGTCTTTTATATATTTTTTCTAGTGTTAATTAATGTATAAAATAAGAATGCAATATTTACGATTAATATTCTTTACATTAACTAGTAATTATTTGTTATGTTGTGGATTGTTAGGTGAATTTTTGTTACCATCGTCAAATATTTTACCTCGTAGATATCGATATTTGCTTGCCATTATGAAATACATTGGATTGGATTATCAAACTATAGATCCATGTCCTAATGATCATATTATATATTATGGACAACATGCATCAAAAACACAATGGCCACAATGTCTTATCAGTATATATCAAACCGATCAAGTAACAAAAAAGGTTCCTTGAAAGGTTCTTCGTCATATTCCCATAATTCCACGTTTGCAGTGATTGTTCAGGTGTGAAAGCATAAAACAATTTATGGATTAACATGCATGGAACATAAGTGGAGATGGTGTTCTTTGAATGCCTGCAAATGGTTATGCATTTAGGGAAATTGAGGAAAAATGGGTAGATTTCAAGGACGAACCTTGTAATGTTAGGATTTCATTGGCAGATGATGGTGTTAATCCATTCAGAGAGCTTAGTTATATTTACTAAGTGTGGCCTATTTTTTTTATCAACAATAACATTCCTCCTTGGATATCAATAAAGAGGGAGCACATAATGTTGACAATGATTGTTCCAGGTTTTTGTTTACATTAATTTTTTGAATGTAACATTTACATTTGTTTTTTTTTGCATAATATCTTTTGTTTATTTATTTACTTATATATACATATCATGATAGTAATTATGTGTAATTTCAAACAATTAGGTAAGTACCAAGTTAAATATATGAATATATATATTGATCCTCTTATCGACGAGCTACTAAAGTTATGGGTCGACATCAATATGTATGATATCTGTAAACCAATCAGGGCAAAGAAATTTCAATTCTGTGGAATAATTGTATGGACAATTCATGATGCCCCAGGACTAACATATTTTTGTGGTATGTAGCATTTTGTTTCACTTTAATACTATATAATTTTTTAAAGATATCATGCATGGTTTTTAAATAATCCCATCGTATAATTGACATTAATCCATTTGATGTTGTAGGTCTTCAAACAAAGGGTAAATTTGCATGTCCAGTTTGTGGTCCTTAGATGAAGTGTAGTCATTCAAAAAGTTTAGGAAATGAGGTGTTTGATGAGTATAGGAACCTCCTCCGTAAGAACCATAGGTATCGTACTACTGAAAAACATCTTTTCAATGGGAAAGAAGAGACTAGATCGAAACCATGAAGAATGACACCTCACCTATGGAGGTTGTAATATAACAGGGATTATCAAGGTACACAATTTCTTTATGTATTGTATATGTAATGTTTTGAATTTTTATTTTAATAATTATTGAATTTATTTTATCGTATTTTAATTGTTGTGATTTCTTTTATGCTTCGTGATGAAGGCTGCCATCATGAAGGTGTTAATAATGGGCTTCCACGAGGAATGAAATGTTATCTTGCTCAATTTATGAGGTTTCCCTACTATGAGGAGCTAAAAATAACTCATTTGTTTGATACAATGCATATCGGGAAGAATGTGATAGAAACATTATGGCGATTCATAGATGGTAGGAGGTATAAAGAAAAAATTGTTAAAATTTGTACTAACGTTCAGGAAGCCAATCATGCAATGGGAAGTGTGATCCGATCAAATAGCGATGTAGACCAAAATAATTACCTTCCATGGTTATTAACAGAGCAACAAAGTAGTGATGTAAAAGAGGTCATTCAGAGAATTACATTTCCCATAGGTTTTGCTTCAAACATAAATAATATCTTAACGAATAAAGGTGAATTTGGTGGGGTAAAAACACATGACTGACATACCTTCATTAAGGTAATAATTTTGGTATACATATTTATATATTGGCCATATACATCTTTTAATATTTTTGTTTTGTCTACTTTGGTCGAAACAAATAACGATTCATTTTTTTTGATACAATATGTTCTACCGCTATCTCTCCCAAATGACTTTGACAACAACGTCAAACAAGTTATATATGATCTTGGAAAATACATGAGGTAAGTAGTTGTGACTTATAATATGAAAAATGTTCTTTCAATTTGTTGTTGTACTTAATGACATGTGTTTTACTTGTAATGTAATATATTATATTATGTTATAATGTTGAAACATGTTATTTTGTTTTCTCATGATCTATAGATGGTTATCATTGAAACAAATCCAAGTTGTTGGACATAAAGCAAAGGGAAATTCACCCCATAGTTACAATTGGAGACTTTCACATGTAGGCCTCCTTTCTTTTGTTTTGGAACTTGTGGAATATGGAAACCATCTTCTTGTTAGTTCTCTTGGATGGAGATGGCTTGGCCTTTCTTCCATGCTTTAATTGTCCAACTTCATCTTTGATGTCTTCCTTACCATGTGTATTTGTATGTTTCTCTGCCTTGCTTTGGAATATGGAATTTTTCTTTTTCCATTAGAATTTGATAACCTCTTACAAGTCTGCAATAAGAACCTCGGTGCATGAGTTTTTGAGAGTTGTTGATTGAAGCTTCTTGGATCCGGAAGCTCTGCAATAATCGATTAAAAAAACTCATCAAACATTTGTGAAGATGCTTTGAAAAATGATAACCAGGTTTGATCAATGATTGAAATAGAAAATATGTGGGCATCGTCGTAACTTTATTTTTTTTGGCCACAACAATCTATATAATCCACATAAAAATTGAAGGATTTCTTCACACAAAAGGTCTCCTTCACACTATTGCAAATCTGCACAGAATGATAAATGAATACTTTCCGTTAATTCATCTATATTCAAAGGAATCTAACATTAGAGTTGAGAGTGTGTACTAGGATGAAAATTTGTAAGGCATGCAAGAGTGAGCTGTAACCAAATCGATTCCATTCTACTGGAAGCTTGTTCTATATATGAATATGTTTAAACAAGATAAATTACACTCAGTGCACAATATCTCAAACATAAATGAAGTGGTGCCTTCAAGTTCCTTTACATTGTTCAAACGCTTGTTTACAACTCTTTGCCACTTTGAACTCTTAGAAGTGATTATGAAATTAGAGACTATGAAAACATTACAGAATAACAAATCATAAAAAGATAAAAATATTCAAGGTAACAAAAAATAAGATCAGTTCAAGCTAGCAGGTCGAAAGATAGGGTCCTCAAGTGTTGCATTTACAAAATAAGTAATATGGGGATAAGAATCTTTCTCGTCTAGTTGGTTTTGAGTCCAAATCTACATCTTTAGAAGATTTGGAAGCTAAGGATCTTTTTCATGACTTTCACTGGTTAAAATTGTAACATTCAATTCACTTGGCTATCATACTTTCACTGGTTAAAAGTATCCAAAAATGCTATAGTTGATGGATATTCAAAGGCCAACAAAGAAACTGTACATTCCACCTCCTCTAGAAAGGCACGATTTTCTTCCCCCCTTGGTGCCAATTCTTCCTTGTGCAAATTCAAGAGCTTCTTCAACCTTTCCTTTGCATATAAGTTCTATGAATATATTTTGTTGTAGATGGAAAACCAATTGGGGATTCATGTCCACAATCTCTAGATTCAAATCATTGACCTTCTCAATAACATCTTCTACTTTGCCATTTTCTTTTTTTGAACAAAAATCCTCAACAGATACATAGTTTAATTTGAATCTAGCTACAAACCTATCATTAGGTCCACCACAATTATATTGATGATGCCCAACAACCTACTCAATTGCAGATGCCATTTCATTCTTATTTCTCCCTTTCATCACTTCAGCCATGAAAAACCCTCGAGTCTCTTCATCATAGTCAATTCCATTCCCAGTACCATCAAATGCTATTCCAATGGCCTTTCTTGCTACCAAGAGACTCTCAACATGCAACTGCATCTCCTTTTTCTCTTTTAGACTTATGCTAAGATGATATATAAAATAATGTAATCCTCGAAGGAGCATGAATAAGAAGAACAAATACCTATAGTTCATAATCATCCCACAATGTAATGCAACCTTTGATCGACATCCCAAGTCTATTTGTATTAACATCCAAATCCTTAATTTCATATAATGTATTCATAAGTGCAACAAATTTCCTTCAAAAGGACCTCGCATTGTCCCACTTTTCATAAAAGGTTGTGTTTTTCATTTATTCAAATGTTTTTACCATATTCCAACTAACTCATAATCACCACCTTAAATTTTCTTAAACAATTTTAACTCTACATTAAAATTTTAACTTTGTATCTTTCATTCACTCAAATGTTTTCACCATATTCCAGCTAACTCATAATCACCACTTTAAATTTTCTTACACAATTTTAACTCTAGCTTAAAATTTTAACGGGGTGTCTTTCATTTTTTTTTTCATTTTTCATTTATTCTAAACTGTATAATTTCATTTTATAATATTTGTATCATCTATACTCGTTCGTTCTTAAATTGGAAGTAATTAAGATTTCATGGTATAGAAAGAAGATTAAAATGCATGTTTAAAGTATAATTTTACTTTACATTAATTGTGTCATCTATATAGATGTAATTAAAATTTCATTATATAGAAAGAAGATTAAAATGTATCTTTGTGATATTGGACTTCAAATATATTTTGAATTTTCAATGTGTTAAACAACTTAATTTAATGAAATTTGTTTGAGGATTTTAATATTTTTTTTTTAACTTTTGATTTTATTTGTTAAATAATAATAGATAGTGTATATTATATAAAAATGGTTGTAGCAGAGCTAAAACTAGTGAGGAGTTACAAAATTTCATGAAGTTCAATAATTTTCAGCAAAACAGAGGGAGTGTGCATCCTTAGATAACTAAAGTCTTTCAAAAATTTTACACAAAAAGAGTCTCCCTTCCTAATTTGTATTCTAACATATGAGAAAAGCATAAATTTACATATTTGCATTTCATGAACCTGGTTAATTGAGCCTTAATTATGTATCCACTATAGGTTGAGATTCACCCTGGTTGTTGGTAGTTGGTGGCGGTTGTAGAGGTTGCACTACCTCACATGAAGCATGGGAAAATTCTAAAGGGATTACTTCATTCAGACCGTGGATTGTTGCTTCAGAGCCATGCTTTTCTTTTCCCAGAAGAATAATTTTCTCTATATGCTTGTTGAACTTTCTAAGCATAATAGCCAACTCTTTGTCATGCTTTTTTTCCCGCACCTGCATGATTTTCTCGAACTGGGTGTGAGATTCCCTAAGTGTTGTAATTTCTTTTTGCTAAAGCTCCATTTTTCCTTTGAGGGCCTCCAATTCATAGTTGTTGTAGTCACATATGAGTTGGCTTCTACACCACATACTTTTGAACCTATAGAAAGGTCGAATGCTACTACAAGGGTGTCATACATGCCAGATAAGGGGAGATGAGAGTCAATTGATAATCAAATTAACAACTTCCATCAGGTGGATATCAATCGAATATAACACCATAAGAATGACACCTTCATTACCTCGCATGAAAAACATCGAAGGTACCTGTAATGATGAGAAGAGATGTTGGTATTGATCATTGATGACCAGAAGGAGGACAATCATACTACCATGAGGGGATGAAATCCCCATGATGATTCTAGATGGAATACAAATCCCACATGGGAAGAGTAGACGAGGAGGGAGTGATTTGAATGCTGACATGCGAAGATGTAATGTCGACTACCAGATGCTATGTGTTGTGCGTGGATATGACATGAGGAATGTATTTGGAGAGGGAGCTACTTTGACACGATATTGTGTATTTTCAATGCTAAAGGGGAGGGTCACATCACTTCCCTCATCAAATTTTTGGAAATTAATTTTTACTTGAGAATCCGCCCTTTCATTAGGATTTCCACTTAATCTGATTTTCATTCCTCCTTTATCCATTTTTCTAAGTTGTGATGCAATTTTATTTTCCCCTTTACCCATATTACTAAGGGAAAAATGCATAGTATTTTCCTCATTGTCCTTTAGAACCCCTTGATTCAATGACTTGGCTTTCTTGGTGAGTTTATCTACCTATTGATTTTGATGACAAAGGATGTGTAAGTATTCCACTGAGTGAAATTTTTGTTCCTCAAATTCAATTCTTTGATAGATTCTTTGCAGGTTGGACTTGAATTTGTGGTTGTGGTCTTAGAGCCAAATCACACTCTATGTAAGCTACCTATATAGTCCACCATACATTCAATTGCTAACAACCTTCAATATCTCTACCATGCATATGCTCACGTATATCCATTGCCATACATAGTCATCATTGTCACCATTGTACATAATCACCCAACATCCACCTTACGATCTTGTACAATCTTGCATTAATTCATTACCCATACAATCTATCATTGCACAACATATACAACACATAGCCAACATAAGAAAACACATCAGACATAAGAAAGAGATATGTCAAAGTGGTCTTTGGCTACCAGCCTGAGAAGCCCTCTATAGAATCATTCAAAACCCATAATTTATAATGCAAAGCATCCCTCGGTAGAATTCTAACCAAAATCAAAAGGAGAAAGTTGAACCCCTAGATTCCAACTCTGAGAAATAGGTGTGAGAACACAAAGCTAACATAAATCCATTCAAGAGTTGATGCAAAGCATTATACCAATATATAAATCACTATAATTTTCTCCAAAAAAACTTTACCAACATTGGATAACACCAACAAATCTCTAATGAGAAGGCTACCCCAAATATCTAGTAGAACCAGAATCGGCTGCCACCAATACTCATCAATGGTTATCACTTCAACATATACCCCTTGATCCATAATACCACCTTCCTCCTGCACAAAAAATCCCCAAGATTCAAATTGTTGACAATGCATTAAGGATGGCATGCATGGGGATGACGTAAGGGTGATCTGCATTATAGCTTTCCCCCATCTAAATATACCATGACAACTTTGTTGAGTTGACATATGTGGTTTAACAGGCTTGGAACATGGAAACATGAATAAATATGAACCTAGGGGATGGATTGGAAATAAGTCCCCCAATTTTCATTAGGTTCCCTTCATTCAAATTTGAACCACTGTCGGTGAGGGTGTCTTCTTGTTGATTAGGGTCCTCAAAACTTGGAAAAAGTGATATTCTTGAACCAAAGAGACTTATTTTATATTCTAACTATGCGGCTAGCCAACTTACTATCAAACAAGATTTTCTTACTGTTCATAATATTGATGACTATGGATGAATCCCCTATAACTATAAAAGCCTTCATATTAGTTTCATTTATAGATAAAAGTCCCTTAAGGACAACATATATGCCTTTGCCTTATTTTTATGGTTGTCCATAAACCCCATTCATAATTTAGTTCTTGTTTCCCTCGGGGTTAGGGATCAAGTATGATCCCCCCATGTGTTTTTAAAAAAACTATTATATTTTATATTTTTTCTACTTTTGTTGTGATCTAACTTGAATTAGCTCCAAAAATACACTACTAATTTTTATCATATAAATTTTTCATTGTTGGGAAATATACTTCCACCCTAAACCTAATATAAGAGAGGAAGATAGATTTAAACAAGAAAGTAAATGGAAAATCATTCACACAGTACACATAGATTTTACCCTGGAAACCCAAACAAAAAAACCAACATTCCTTGAGCATCTTGCTCTCTTATTTTCTTATTCATTCAGAATAAATGGTTACATGACTAACCTTGGTCTACACCTAAGACACAATTATCATCATACCCTTTTTTTTTACCAAGAACAACCCTATATCCAATTCGACTTAAATCTACATGACCAACAACCTCTAATAGACTAATCAACATAATACGATTACAACATGCCTTATTTATAGGCTCTATAGTAGGAAAAACCCTAAAGATCTGCATAGATTATTGACTACAGTAGGAAAATGGTTACAGATCTGTGTAGATTATTGACTACAAATCCCATGAATCTCAAGATTCTAATACAGTCGACTACCCATCAGATTACCAATCAACCTTCATTCAGTCTTCAGTTAGTTGCCACATGACCTTCTGACAACCTCTTGTTGGCAGACCTCTCGACTTGCTATAAATCACTTCGATTGCTAAATTAGATGTTAGTCTCGTAAGTGCAATGGTGGCTCAAAGGATGGTAGTCTCGCTCGTGAGTTCTCTGGATCATTGGCGATGACATTATGGTAAGAGGGGGATTTCACCGCCCCTTCTGTTCCCATTCTTATGTGACGGTCAGTGGTGGGGTGTAGAGGCGATCAACGCGTGCAGAGGAGTTCAGACGTGGTCAGGGTGGGAGGGAAGCTGGTGCATGTGAACCCTAATCTTGCAGAGCTCCTAGTTTTCCACCCTATGCAATTTTCATCCTGGGCAGTGAACCTCCTTATTTAGTAGTTAAAATAGTGGAAAATTTTGAATCATTTTATAATGTATGCATGCAAATTGAATAAAATGTACAAAAAGATATAATTGAAGCATCTTTGGAGTGCAACAATAGATATCCTTGAAATATATAGGAAAGTAATGTATATAAAAATAAAGAGAATGATCTTAAAATGCAATCTTTAATAAATGATGATGCATTTAAAATGTTAATGAATATGAAAACATTAATCATTATATGTAATTAACTTAATAATGATGAATTTTAAAATATTAATGAATATAAAAACATTAATTATTATTTGTAATTAACTTTATTATTTAGAAGAAAATAACATTAATATAGAGAAAATGATATTAAGAGTAACCCTAATAAAAACTTAGGTCAATTTTAGATTTGTAAGCGGAAGTCATACTATTCTTAATTAACTATTTCAATGTTTGTGGTTTAAAAGATTTACTTATAAATTCCTAATGGGAACTCGAGGTTATTTTTCTGTTGCATAGCCAATAATGTATTTTATGAACCCATGAATGCAAATGGCCAAAGGAATTTATAAATTTGGAATTTTAAGCATGATCTTTTGTGGAATGTTGGGTTGAGATGACCTTCTGCATGTGAAAAAAAGAGCACAATGGCTTGTTCATAAAGTAGTGGTAGGTTTGAAGAGTAGTTGTTGCAGGGTAGAGCCATCCTCTTTTGGCATGGCTATTACAAGAAAACAACATGGAGTCAAGGAGTGACATGGTTGTGATATTCTGTACTAAAAAGGGAAAAAACGAGATAAAGGTAGCACAAAGTCAAGATGCCTCCACTGAAGAGTTGTCAAGGTATAGCTATAGACTACAATATAATTCCGTGTCCACTTCACATATGAAATCTGAATGACCTTCAATATATAACTAAAATCATATAAGAAAGAAGTCATATAGAAATAATTATTTCTGAAACTAAATAAGATCTACAAAGAAGGCATACAAACAACCTTTCTTCTTATGGCACCTCTAAATATGTTCATAGTAGGACATTTCCTAAGCACTAGGACAATACATCTTGACCCCAAAATTACACTTAAAGTAGACCACACCCAAATGTGATTAGTACAAAATTTATTTAGAATAACTATTTACACATGAATATAAAGAAAAAATTCTATTGTTGAAATATTAATGATTGAAGTAAGCACATAGTAGCCTACATGCAACCTAGAAACCCTTGATTTGTCTTTATGCCTATCGTTTCTCTTATAATGAGTTTTCCAAAATGTCTTTGCAATAATCCTCTCAATTTCCTAATCCTTGTCATTGTTTGTGACATCTGACTTTGAATCCTCTTCAACTTCATGAGAACTCTCGTCGGGACTAAAGAAATGACATGCTTCAAAGATCTTGCCTAATCTTTATCATACGACTTCATATTACGATTATTGTTATTATTGGTGTTCTCTTTTCCATAACCAATCTAATTTAATGTTGAGGAAGTTTTGGCACTATAAGGTGAGATGGAATATCTTGTTCCATTTCTCGCAGCAAAGTCCAATCCAATCCAATAAATGAGCCAAACTCTTACAGGGGAAGACATTATCATTTGCATACTCAATCCTAAAATGAAACCTTCAATCCTCCAATTGTCACAGAAATTTCTTCTTCGAAAAACACTAGGCTACTTGGTCATGTAACACGATATGGCATCAAATCCACCACTGTTTACTTGTAATCTTGAAGTAAAATCAAATTCAAAATGCAAAAAATCGGAAAATTGGGGCTCATCATGACAATCTCGAGAACATATCTATTTAAATGAGGCATGGTATCTACAATCATGTATGACTTTAGTGTTGAACCATACACACTCAAAATTGCCTTAAAAGAACCAATCCTCTTCAACATTGGCTCAAGTTTTTACACATGGTCGAAGCAAAGGAACGCCAAAATATTTATTTGATCTTCTTTTTCATGTTTAGAGTATTAGAACCTGCATCTAGGAATGATTAGTAAAATAACAATCAATTACCTTCTAACATCTTTGGAGGGGTTGATCCCATTCTCAATCATGGTCTCAAGGGTGAAGAGCTATTGCGTCCTACACTTTAGAAATGTTGTTTGTGGTGAATCTTGTACATCAAGTGATATTAGATCCATCAAGAAAATGGATAGGACATCTATAAAGGTCGATTTGAACATTTAGACAATGATTTTCTAATTACATTGGTTAGTGCATACATGTTTTTTGGCTTGCCAAAATTTTCTATGAGATGCATCTTCCTTTAAAAATAACTTGTGGATAATTATAGGGCCCTCCTGGTTCTCTCCTTTCTTGTCAATCCTTTGAACCTATGATCATACTAAGTTTTTTCAACCTATCATGTGATGCTATAATGTATAGAGAGAGAAATTCCTTGATTTTGAACATGTGGGATTTCCTCCGCAGAAACCATGGCATTGCAATCTGCTCCCTGCAAAGGGTTTTAAAAAAACATAATTTTTTTGGGTTTTGTTGACATGGGAAAATGTCACCAAGTCAACATCACAAGTTCACCTCATGAAAAGGCCCAATTATAACTTCCTCCATTGAAATGGTGAACCCTCTGGATACAAATTCACGCTTTACTTGATACGACCCATTCCACCTTTTTGGTTCCTTTATAATGAAATAAATGAAATATATCTACTACGAAATGCATAATGCAAATTAAATGCAACCTAAACTAATCCCAAGGGAGTGCAACAAAAAACTTGTTTGACATGAAACAGAGGAGAGATATAAAGAGTAGGGAGAATATTCTACCAACCACTATCAGTGTTAAAAATCAAGGCATCCTCTAAGGATTGAGGATAGCTACACATTGTCGAGAGAACACCCATTCCATGCCAAGTTGTTGGACATAAAGCAAAGGGAAATTTGCCCCATAGTTAAAATTGGAGACTTGCATATGTAGGCCTCCTTTCTTTTGTTTTGGAACTTGTGGAATCTGGAAACCATCTTCTTGTTAGCTCTCATGGATGGAGATGGCTTAGCCTTTTTTCCATGCTTTAATTGTCCAAATTTGTCTTTGATGTCTTCGTTACCATGTGTATTTGTATGTTTCTCTACCTTTCTTTGGAATCTGCAATTTTTCTTTTTCCATTAGAATTTGATAACCTCTTATAAGTCTGTAATAAGAACCTCGGTGCATGAGTTTTTGATGGTTGTTGATTGAAGCTTCTTGGATCTGGGAGCTCTACAATAATTGATTAAAAAAACTCATCAAATGTTTGTGAAGATGCTTTGAAAAATGATAAGTAGGTTTGATCAATGATTGAAATAGAAAATATATGGGCATCGTCATAACTTTATTTTTTTTGGCCCAAAAAAAATCTATATAATCCACATAAAAGTTGAAGGATTTCTTCACACAAAAGGTCTCCTTCATACTGTTGCAAATCTCCATAGAATGATAAATGAAGAATTTCTGTTAATTCATCTGTATTCAAAGGAATCTAACATTAGAGTTGAGAGTGTGTACCAAGATGAAAATGTGTAAGGCATGCAAGAGTGAGTTGTAACCAAATCCATTATATTCTACTGGAAGCTTGTTCTATATATGAATATGTTTAAACAAGATAAATTACACTCAGTGCACAATATCTCAAACATAAATGAAGTGGTGCCTTCAATTTCCTTTGCATTGTTCAAATGCTTGTTTACAGCTCTTTGCAACTTTGAACTCTTAGAAGTGATTCTGAAATTAGAGACTATGAAAAAATTACAGAATAACAAATCATAAAAAGATAAAAATATTCAAGGTAACAACAAATAAGATAAGTTCAAGCTAGCAGGTCGAAGGATAGGGTCCTCAAGTGTTGCATTTACAAAATCAGTAATATGGGGATAAAAAACTTTCTTGTCTAACTGGTTTTGAGTCCAAATCTACATCTTTAGAAGACTTGTAAGCTAAGGATCTTTTTCATGACTTTCCGTGGTTACAATTGTAACATTCAATTCACTTGGCTATCTTTTGACACCGGAAAACATCTAAACGTATCCAAAAATGCTATAGTTGATGGATATTCAAAGGGCAACAAAGAAAATGTACATTCCACCTCCTCTAGAAAGACACGATTTTCTTCCCCCCCTTGGTGCCAATTCTTCCTTGTGCAAATTCAAGAGCTTCTTCAACCTTCCCTTTGCATATAAGTTCTATCAATATCTGTTGTTGTAGATGGAAAACGAATTGGGGATTCATGTCCACAATCTTTGGATTCAAATCATTGACCTTTTCAATAACATCTTCTACTTTGCCATTTGCTTTTTCTGAAGAAAGATCCTCAACATATACATAGTTTTATTTGAATCTAGGTACAAACCTATCATTAGGTCCACCACAATTATATTGATGATTCCCAACAACCTACTCAACTACAGATGCCATTTCATTCTTATTTCTCCCTTTCAACACTTCAGCCATGAAAACCCCCGAGTCTCTTCATCATAGGCAATTCCATTCCCAATACCATAAAATGCTATTCCAATGACCTTTGTTGCTGCTAAGAGACTATCAACATGAACCTGCAGCTCCTTTTTCTCTTTTAGACTTATGCTAAGATGAGATATAAAATAATATAATCCTCGAATGAGCATGAATAAGAAGAACAAACCCCTATAGTTCATAATCTTCCCACAATGTAATGCCACCTTTGATCCACACACCAAGGCTATTTGTATTAACATCCAAATCCTTACTTTCATATAATGTGTTCATAAGTGCAACAAATTTCCTTGAAAAGGACCCTGCATTGTCCCACTTTTCATCAAAGGTTGTGTTTTTCATTTATTCAAATGTTTTTACCATATTCCAACTAACTCATAATCACCACCTTAAATTTTCTTAAACAATTTTAACTCTACATTAAAATTTTAACTTCGTGTCTTTCATTTACTCAAATGTTTTCACCATATTCCAGCTAACTCATAATCGCCACTTTAAATTTTCTTACACAATTTTAACTCTAGCCTAAAATTTCAACGGTGTGTCTTTCATTTATTTTTTTCATTTTTCATTTATTCTATACTGTATAATTTCATTTTACAATATTTGTATCATCTATACTCGTTCGTTCTTAAATTATAAGTAATTAAGATTTCATGGTATAGAAAGAAGATTAAAATGCATGTTTAAAGCATAATTTTACTTTACATTAATTGTGTCATCTATATAGGTGTAATTAAAATTTCATTATATAGAAAGAAGATTAAAATGTATGTTTGTGATCTTGGACTTCAAATATATTTTGAATTTTCAATGTGTTAAACAACTTAATTTAATAAAATTTGTTTGAGGATTTCAATATTTTTTTTTAACTTTTGATTTTATTTTTTAAATAAGAATAGATAGTGTATATTATATAAAAATGGTTGTAGCAGAGCTAAAACTAGTGAGGAGTTACAAAATTTCATGAAGTTCAGTAATTTTCAGCAAAACAAAGGGAATGTGCATCCTCAGATATCTAAAGTGTTTCAAATTTTTTACACAAAAAGAGTCTCCCTTCCTAATTTATATTCTAACATATGAGCAGAGCATAAATTTACATATTTGCATTTCATGAACCCGGTTAATTGAGCCTTAATTATGTATCCACTATAGCTTTAGATTCAGCCTGGTTGTTTGTAGCTGGTGGCGGTTGTATAGGTTGCACTACCTCACATGAAGCATGGGAAAATTCTAAAGGGATTACTTCATTCAGACCGTGTATTATTGCTTGAGAGCCATGCTTTTATTCTCCCAAAAGAATAATTTTCTCTATATGCTTGTTGAACTTTCTAAGCATGATAGCCAGCTCCTTGTCATGCCTTTTTTCCTGCACTTGCATGATTTTCTTGAAATGGGTGTGAGATTCCCTAAGTGTTTCAATTTCTTGTTGCTAAAGCTTCATTTTTCCTTTGAGGGCCTCCAATTCACAGTTGTTATAGTTGTTGATATTATGGTAGCTGTGGGAGGTATTTACCTCCACGTGTAAACCTGACGAGAATAGAATACTTCGGGAAGCAAGAAGAAACCCTAATGGGTTGGCTAATAACCCTAGAAGACTTGTCAGCTCAAGAAGATAATTTATATTAGGTTATTAACCTCCAAGAGAAGAAGTCAGGCATAAGAAATAATATATACTGAATAGACAGATACCCAGAATGAGAAGTCGGCCCAGGCAGTTAGCCATATTTACTATAAATACAAGAGGCTAGCCTTCATCCTGGCAGGCAGTATCAGAATTGCAGAGCAACACTTGTGTGCACTGCAAATCCCAGTTTTGTGCGCATGTTTGGAGGAGAACTGCCATTGCAGCTACTGCATCTAGCAGATCACGTTTGGCTTGGACTATCTCTTGGTTAGGGTTTGGACTATATGATCAACTCTTGTTGGTGCACTATCCTTGGGGAAATATGCGCTACCCTTTGTTTGACTATCTAGCCTAGGGTTTGCTTCTGGAATGATTCTCTGTCAAGGTTAAGGTGCTCGGAGGGTGGCTTCGGCCTATGGTTGGGTGACAATAGTGATATTGTCAATGGTAAAATGAGCACATCCATTATATTCTAACAGGTTATGGGCCCACAACTCCTTCATTCAGTCTAATCCCTAGAAGGAAACATAGACATAAGGATATTAATCTCGTTGAAGAACTGCCGCTAGGTTTTCTAGCAGGAGCAGTCACCAAATCACTACTGCTAGGGTTACTAGCAGGTACAGTTGCAGAAACCCTAATCCTCTCGTTGAGGCACCTTAAGTGAAGGCATTGACCTAATTTCTGGATAGATCAGTACGCCCTATCCTAGCGCATCTCCTGATACTCTCAGCAAGCCAAGACGTCAAGTTTGAATTTTTGGTTAGATCTAGGGTTGACCAAGTCAAAGAAGCCATGACTTACTCTATGAAGTCAGAAAACAAGTTAGTTGGAGCTTCTAACTTTAGAGCGTAGAAGACAAGGATTGACCTCATCCTCACCAAGAATAAAGTGCTATATATCGTGAAAGGAAAGATCGTGAAACTAGAGTTTGAAGAAGGAAAAGAGAAGGAACCATAGAACATTGCAGTTATGGAGAAGTTCAAAGACGGTGACATCAATTCCATGAGTATCATAGTGGAATCTATAAAATACCACTTGATACCCTACATCTCCCATCTTGACTCATCGAAGAAGATGTAAGATGCCCTAACAAACCTCTTCTCAATTAGAAACATTGGACAAATAATGAGTTTAAAGAATGAGCTCCGTGACATAAAGATGAATGATGATGACAACATAACATCATACTTTGTGAAGATCTCCTAGTTAAGAGATCAACTACAAGCTATTGAAGAGATCATTTTAGAGAAGGAATTGGTAAACATAGTACTCAATGGTCTTCCCATGACATGGGATGCATTTGCTGCAAGCATGAACACAAAGAAGGAGTATCTGACATTTGAAGAACTTTGGACTTGCTGTGCTCAAGAGGAATCAAGGATCAGTGCAAAAGAGAAACCCCAAAAGAAGTACGATGATCATGTCTTCACAACAAGATTCAAGAATTTCAGGAACAAAAGGAAGTTTGGTTCAAGAAGGAAGACAAATCAAGAGAACGATATTTCAGAAATACAATGCTTCAACTGTCGAAAGTATGGTCACTACAAGAATCATTGTCCCGATCTAAATAAAAGGAAGGAGAAACACGAAGCATCAATTGCCGAAGAAAAAGAACCTACTAAGAAGACTAAGCAGGATGAAAGAGACTTCTTCTTCTGAAGGTAACAATACTCTTCTTATTTCTTGTACATATCTTGTTTGCATAGTCTCTGTACATATCTTGCATATATATCTCTTAGAAGATAATATGGAAGAAAAACAAGATAAGGATTGAAAGGATGAAATACATCAAACAAATAATGTGGAAACTATTACAAGATAAGCCAAAATCAGAATCAATCATGAAGAGACTTAGAAGAAGCACAGACAGAAAGAAGTCAGCAATCAAGAGGAAATTGGAGAAAGAATTATGACGTTTTGCAGAAGACAATAAGATGGAAGCTTGGACTCTGTTAGATGGAGGGAGCCTATTATATGAACTCATACATGAAGCAAGGATTAGGAGGGAGATAATCCTATGATCCATTGAAGATGATGAAGTATATATCCATGGTAGCAGCAATCAAAAGTAGTACATGTTCAGTTCGACCTAGAAGAAGTCTTCTTTGAAGAGAAGCTGTAAAGTATCCCTGGTTGTCCATCCACATCCATGATCCTATGATGAAAGAAAGAAGTGGAATCTTTAGGGCATTGAATCTATAAAAAACTCCATGGACCCAAGAGCTAAAGAGAAACATGAGGAAGAACATGAAGATTCCAAGAAAAAAAGAAAAGCTAGAACAACTAGCCATTGTATTAAGAATCACAAGATTACCATCCTAATATGAACTCACTAAAAACAATCAAGCAGAGGAACTGAAGTTGTGATGAAGAACAGTGTATATATGGAAGCATTGCAAGATCCAAAACTAGAGGTTCTCCTAGATGAAGGGAGATGACTATGATGATTACTTGTTCCAGTAAACCAGGCATACCTCTACATGAGCCAGTATATCATCCGCAATATCCATGGATTTAAGCTTACATACAGAGAAACCTCAAGGATTTGAGGTATATCAAAAAGAGACCCTTGTATGTAGATAACTTGGTGGAGAACCTCCAATGCACAACATAAGCGTGGTGAAGATTTTCTATAACAAAGATATTGTATCAAAATAATTATTCAAAAAATCAGGATGATGGATTGCCAATCCATGAAAAAGATCTCATGATAACAGAAGAAGTGCCACATGGATATGTTCCAGTTTGATCCTTGCCAAGATGTTGAGAACTAGTAGGAACCAAGATGAATCCAACAATAATATACTTAAGAGAAAACTAGTGTTCCAGACCGAAGTACATTTTAACTCAAGCATTACATTATCCATGATGAAGTACAGAAAGAAGAAAGTCATTTTCCAATACATATGTCCATAGATGAGAAGATAAGCAGACATTTTGGTAAAACTTCTGTCCAAGATAAAAGAGTTTGCATACTCAAGATGGAGCTCATGGAGACAATTTCCCTATTGAAAAATAAGAAATGACTCCCAGGTTGGGAGGGAGCACTTATGTGTTATTGATTGATGAGCAGTTCCTTTCCATTTTGGAAAGTGGATTGAGATTTATGACGGACAGACATTTTCCATTTCGGAAAATGGTCCAGATTATTGATGTACCATAAAGAGCAACTTCCCATTGTGGTTAACATGGGGAGTGGTCTAGGGCAGTCTCTCTTCTTGAGGGTTACTCAAGAAGACTGGCCCGCCTCACTGGACAATGATTTCTCATTGTGGTTAACATGAGGAATGGTCCATTTTGGAGGTTGGTGCAGGACAATCATTTCCTCTTGTGGTTAACATGGGAAATGGTCCAGATAGTCATTCCTTAGGGTGTATTCATTCTCTCCAGGTTGCACTTTGTTTAGTGCCGGAGGAATGCCCCAGTGTGGGGAATGGCATAGGTTCAGTAATTAGGGACATACATTCCTTAGGGAAGATTCATTCTCTCCAGGTTACACTTTGTTTAGTGTCGAAGGAATGACCCAGGGTGAGGAATGGTCCAGGCTCCAGGCTCATAAATCAAGACAATCATTCTTCCTTGCTTGAGAAGAATGGTCCAGATCGCTCATCATTGATGTTCTACTCTAAAGGAACATACTCTTTCAGATCTCACAGGTGTGAGTGAAAGAATGGCCCAGATGATTCAGTTTATATCATAACATTGTTTCTGTGCAGATTGATATCAAATGATTGTTATGAAGACTGTATATCTCCAGACAGCAGATGTATACTACTGTGCTGGGTTCCATTGTTTGATCAAGTATGTGTGTGCTACTTGGTGTGGTAGTGTACCACTGGATTGTAGTTGTGTACTACTATGGATAGACACAGTTGTGTTCTATTGAATGACATTGTTCCGATTGACTTGAAGACTATCAACAATGCTGAAAATGATTATCAACTAGATGGATGATCAATGAACAAGAGATTTCCCAGACAAAAAATGATTCAGAACATTTACTCTTCTAGATTTAAAGAAAGGTTGTTGTGTCACTCTATGGAGTGAATATCATGTTTGATTACTCAGATAGAGTATGGTTCTGAGAAATGATGCAGCTAATGACATTGATGGTGATGATGGTGCTCATGATCTAGTCATGAGATAGTCTAAACGACTATGTTGATGCTACCGGGTGAATGGTATGTTTTGTGCTCAAGACCATTACCTGTAATACCTCCCTAGCTAGGAGCTGATATTATGGTAGTTGCAGGAGGTATTTACCTCCATGTGTAAACCTGACGAGAATAGAATACTCCAGGAAGCAAGAAGAAACCCTAATGAGCTGGCTAATAACCCTAGAAGACTTGTTGGCTCAAGAAGATAATTTATATTAGGTTATTAACCTCCAAGAGAAGAAGTTGGTCAGAAGAAATAATATATACTGAACAAACAGATACCTAGAGTTAGAAGTCGGCCCAGGCAGTTAGCCATATTTTTTATAAATACAGTCTTCATTCTATCAGGCAGTCTCATAATTGCAGAGAAGCACTTGTGCGCACTGCAGTGCCCAGTTTTGTGTGCAGGTTTGGAGGAGAGTCGCCATTGCAGCTGCTGCAACTAGCAGATCACGTTTGGCTTGGACTATCTCTTGGTTAGGGTTTGGACTATCTGATCAGCTCTTGTTGGTGCACTAACGTTGGGGAAATATGCACTACCCTTTGTTTGGCTATCTAGCCTGGGGTTTGCTTCCGGAATGATTCTCTGTCATGGTTAAGGTGCTCGGAGGGTGGCTTCGGCCTATGGTTGGGTGACAATAGTGATATTGTCAATGGTAAAATGAGCACATCCATTATATTCTAACAATAGTCACATACGAGTTGGCTTCTACGCCACATACTTTTGAACCTATAGAAAGGTCGAATGCTACTACAAGGGTGTCATACATGCCAGAGAAGGGGAGATGAGATTCAATTGATAATCAAATTAACAACTTCCATCATGTGGATATCAATCGAATATAACACCATAACAATGACACCTTCATTACCCCGCATGAAAACCATCGAAGGTACCTGCAAGGATGAGAAGAGATGTTGGTATTGATCATTGATAACTAGAAGGAGGACAATCATACTACCATGAGGGGATGAAATCCCCATGATGATTCTAGATGGAATACAAATCCCACATGCGAAGAGTAGACGAGGAGGGAGTGATTTGAATGCTAACATGTGAAGGTGTAATGTCGACTACCAGATGCTATGTGTTGTGCGTGGATATGACATGAGGCATGTGTTTGGAGAGGGAGCTACTTTGACATGACATAGTGTATTTGCAATGCTAAAGGGGAGGGTCGCATCACTTCCCTCATCAAATTTTTGGAAATTAATTTTTCCTTGAGAATCCGTCCTTTCACTAGGATTTCCACTTAATGTGATTTTCATTCCTCCTTTATCCATTTTTCTAAGGTGTGATGCAATTTTATTTTCCCCTTTACCCATATTACTAAGGGAAAAATGCATAGTATTTTCCTCATTGTCCTTTAGAACCCCTTGATTGAATGACTTGGATTTCTTGGTGAGTTGATCTACCTATTTGTTTTGATGGAAAAGGATGTGGAAGTATTCCACTAAGCAAAATTTGTGTTCCTCAAATTCAATTCTTAGATAGATTCTTTGCAGGTTGGACTCGAAGTTGTGGTTGTGGTATTAGAGCCAAATCACACTCCTTTATGTATGCTACCTATATATTCCATCATACATTCAACTGCTAACAACCTTCGATATCTCTACCATGCATATGCTCTACCTATATCCATCGTCATACATAGTCATCATTGTCACCATTGTACATAATCACCCAACATCCACCTTACGATCTTGTATAATCTTGCATTAATTCATTACCCATACAATCTATCATTGCACAACATATACAACACATAGCCAACATAAGAAAACACATCAGACATAAGAAAGAGATATGTCAAAGTGGTCTTTGGCTACCAGCTCGAGGACCCCTCTATAGAATCATTCAAAACCCATAATTTATAATGCAAAGCATCCCTCAGTAGAATTCTAACCAAAATCAAAAGGAGAAACTTGAACCCCTAGATTCCAACTCTGAGAAATAGGTGTGAGAACACAAAGCTAACATAAATCCATTCAAGAGTCGATGCAAAGCATTAGACCAATATATAAATCACTATCATTTTCTCCAAAACAACTTTACCAACATTGGAGAACACCAACAAATCTCTAATGAGAAGGCTACCACAAATATCCAGTAGAACCATAATCAACTGCCACCAATACTCATCAATGGTTATCAGTTCAACATATACCCCTTGATCCATAATACCACCTTCCTTTGCACAAAAAATCCCCAAGATTCAAATTGTTGACAAAAAGCTAGAATTGAAAAATAGTGAAATTTTTTGAATCATTTTATAATGTATGCACGTAAATTGAATAAAATGTACAAAAAGCTAGAATTGAAGCATCTTTGGAGTGCAACACTAGATATCCTTGAAATATATAGGAAAGTAATGTGTATACAAATAAAGAGAATGATCTTAAAATGCAATCTTTAATAGATGATGATGAATTTAAAATGTTAATAAATATGAAAACATTAATCATTGTATGTAATTAATTTAATAATGATGATTTTTTAAATATTAATGAATATAAAAACATTAATTATTATTTGTAATTAACTTTATTATTTAGAAGAAAATAACATTAATATAGAGAAAATGATATTAAAAGTAACCCTAATAAAAACTTAGATCATTTCTAGATTTGTAAGCCGAAGTCATACTATTCTTAATTAACTATTTCAATTTACCAAATTTCTAAAAAAAAAACTCACAATTTCAACAAAGTAAATATAATTCACAACATATGGAAAATGCCACCCCTAAAAAAAAAACTGACTATTTCAACAAAGTAAATAAAATTCACAACATACATACAGACAATGCCACCTCTTGAGCCTTGTCAAACATTGCCCTTACTAAATAACAATAACAATGGAGGTGCATTTGAGCTTGTATGATTTGGGATTTGAATTTTAACAATAGAGTTGAGAGATGATATGAAATTTGAATTTATTTTATATTTAAAAATAAAACAGCTTTTCAAATACCAACTCTTAAGTTGAATTCAAATCGTGTCGTACGATCTGACAACTATGATTAAAATTGTATCGTTGGGCAGGGCAGTCATGCAATGCCCTATACAATAATAAAGACATTCTCATTCTAGTTATTTCTTGAATTTGAATCCCATGGGTGCGCTCTATGCTTCAATGCTCTCCTTTGGTTGTGGTTGTATTGGTGAAGGCGGAGGCATCAACTTTTTTTAATGGATTATGGTGCATTTATTTCTATCTTATCTGAGATTTAATATCAACTTTGAGCGATACTTAAGTAATTGGGGAAAGACAAAGGGCGGTCAGGGCTGCGCGGTGGCTGTTGTCTTGAGGGTTTGACCTTACTGTAGATGGGAAACAGGATGCCAATATTGAAGGAGCATGAAGGATAGGGTCCGACTTTGATCTGGTTTTGAAGAGTCCTTTCAATATGAGTTCACCTGGGGCCTAGGTAAGTCTATCACTAGATGGATACAGGCCTAGAATTTGACATCCCACAGGACGTTTTTTTCGGTTTTTAGACGTATTTGACACTGGCTAATAAAATTTACACGTCATCACTGATTGGCATGAGAATTATCTACCTGTCAGTTTGATGTGTCACCACCTTCAATGCTCGTCAAAAACTCTAGTGGGTATACGGGCTAGGTAGTAGGGCTAGCCTGCTAGGTAGTAGGGGTCACAAGTCGTGTAGGGTACGCATTGATAGCTTACACTGTCACATGAAAGGGGTTCAAAATTGGGGACCTTGTGCCTGCAGTCCAACCTGCCATTTAAACGAAAACCATAACTAGTACAAGAAGCCATTTAAACCTTGCATGCTCTGAACCAGAGATGGAATGTTTCCCATGAGCCAAGAGTTAATGTTGAGAGCTGGAGTATTAAATCCATGCATTGGAGACTGGATCGGAGGAGACATGGCTTCGTAAGAGGATAGCCTCCTTAATGACCAAGATATGGAGTCTGCAGCCTTCAACCTAACCCAGCTTCCAGCCTTCCACGTCGTGACCCCTACTACCTAGCAGGCTATCCCTACAGTCTACTACCTATCCCATTGCTTGGAGCGTTCAAGCTCCTCCTCTATGCAGTAATTTTGAGTGATATCTTTTATGATACCCTGCCTGATAGAATTTGACCTTCAAATTCTTTTTGGCCATCTGAGAATCACAATAGACTTCGTGATAGGAGGAGGAAAGGTCCTGACCTTGCCTAGTCCTGCGCCGGCGTACATGTTCCTGCAGCTCAGATGAGTATACATGTTCATATTGCAGTGGCTATCAACAATTTATTACTCTCATTAACAAAACATCCCCTTTTTCCTCGCTCTCCTGGAACCGGTACAAAAATAGGTGCTTTCTCCACATTGTTGACCTCAGTAACTGGAGGGTTTCTGGTCACAACATTTCTTTCGGTGAATCGTATCCAGCGGCCCGCCGCACAGGAAAATCGATTTTCAACAACGGACTGATAGGAGTAAATGGACTTCTTGAATCTATGATTGCGTCACTGGTAACTTGGTAAGTTTTACTGTCTTTTCTTGAATCTATGGACTCGCGACTCTATATCATATCGTTGTTCAAACATTTAATGGCAATGTTCAAACATTTAATTTTTTATTGTTCATTTCTGCAATAATATCCAATCTACTAGATAATCTCCAGTCCCTTGCATTAGAGTCTGAACAGTCGATTGTGCCACTGCGTTTAGTTTGGATATCATGTTTTCTCATATCCTATCTTTCTGAAGGGCAATGTTCAAAGATTTAATTTTTTTATCAAGTTTATTTCTGTAATAATATCCGGTCTACTGGATAATCTTTAGTCCCTTGCATTAGAGTCTGAACAGTCGATTGTACCACTGTGTTTAGTTTCGATATCCTGTTTTCTTATATCCTATGCGTCGAATTTCTTGTCATCTTGCATCGATGCTTCTGTCACAACTGGTGGACTTAGATCCAGAACTATCTGCCCAAATTTTTTTATCCTTCTTCTGGCAAGATCATTTGTGTCAACGATAGATGGCCTCCTCCGACTCGTAGTCAGATAATTGGTTCGCAATGACAAAACTTTTGAAGCAATTTTGCTCATGTTGGGATTGCCTCGAGATCAGTCTCGAGTTGCGACTTAGGACTGGATCCAACAGAATTTGGGATCCATGTGTATGATGGTCACTTGGACGAATTGAACTCTTGACCAGTCATTGGCAAATCAAAATTCACCTCACACGAACAAAAGATCACTTAATCTAGCTTAACTTATCAGAGAATCCTGAATGAACCCAAGTCTTGAGATATCCCTATGTAACATTGGCAATGGCTAATGTGGTTGTAGAATGAAGAATAATACCTGGAGGAATGTTGAGCCCAGCTTCTAAAGTGCAGTCGCATACACAAGGAGAGAAGGTTGCTGCCTACCTGACAAGAGTGAGGCCCTCTCTGAACTACCAATACAAGGGAGGACCCACAATGTACACTGATAGTGCCATGGCTAACAATACTAGCAGTAACTTCAGCAAGCCTGGAGTACAAGATATGGGTGTTGGTTGTGCCATCTCTAATAATTTGGGTGATCATCTTTTTCTCTTAAACACTCATTTTGAGACCGATCTCTGCTAATATCTCTTCAAGATCAGTCTGATACAACCCAAGGCAATATCCCAACAATGCCTTGATACCCAATATTCCAATTTATTGCTCACATATTCAAGTATCCTGATTAGTTAGCTGCATATATATTGAGGCACTGATCTGTAAACAATTCTCTTGGTGCCTGAGACTGAAATTGAATATGCAGTTCTGATTCTCTTCTTACTTAAACCATCAAACAAACAATAGTAATAATGTCCAAATCATTCACTCAATGGAGGCATGATGGTTGCCTGTCAGTCTCTCCAGCCACTTCTGTTAAGTATTCCCTTACCTGACCTCTAGCGATCACTACTATTATATCTATCCAGTGTGAGATAGACCACCATGAGCTTAAACATTTGAGGGATGAAAAATCTATTTACTTGCAACAATAACACCTCGTGCGATTCACATCCACCATATAAAATCACATTTGACTTTCATTCCAGGGGTGGGTTCTTGTCATTCTAGGTTCATCTTTGTCAAAGCAATCATTCATTGGGTACCATGTGCTTGGTGTGAATCCCTTGGCCTGATTAGCTTCAGCCTAATTCCATTTGGGTGGCCTAGCCTCTTTTCCGACATCAGTCCAGACTCACGAGCACCCACTAATTTGTTTTTTGGGGGAAATCTCCATAACTGGGTTGGATTCTTGAAGTGCGTTTCCAAAACTAGAGAGCAAGACAAGAATTAAAATTGGAGACAAGAATTAAAATCTCGACATTTAATTCTCTTTGTTTGACCAAAACTCATTGAAATCCTCTTTTGTTGCTACACATTTCCAATTGTAAAACACCAGCAACAATATTTACAACAATGTATAATAGATTTGATTTAAAATTACTCCTTCCTTCTACTATTATAACCTATCCAGTCATAATGGTTGTGTTAATAATAAATTTTTGTAGACTTTAAAATAAGGAGATATGTGACTACTATCATTGATAGTTTAGCAATTCCACCCAATGTTGTTCTTATGAGATTAAGAAAATCAAAGTTCGGGATTAAATCAATAGATGTAATTTTGGATGGTTTCCATTAATTAAAACAAGGTAGATGGTTTCGTCGCCTTGGAATTTGTATTCTGATCACAAAAAGGTACCAACATTTGACTTCGAGGCATGTGCATTTGTCTCGACCGATAGACACGAATTTTTTTTGGAGAAAAAATGCACTGTGCGGCTGTGCCTGTGGTAGAATGTTTGGGAACTCTGTGTCTGCAAAATGCAGATATAAATAGCTACTGTGAAATTGAAGGTTTGAGGTAAAGAATACGTAGCTCAGATGTTTTAAAAATAAATAGTTACATTTTCCTTGATTGTCTGTTGATGTTGCTTGCTATCAGAGCCGTTTTATTAGAGAGTCTTTGTGAACAAACTAGTTTTTGTTTCCTGAGGATAGGAGAAGAGAGTTCTTATTTGTTTTGGAATCTCTTGTATAACACACAAGAGTTGTCAATTTTGCTAGTTTCCTTGCATTCTGTTTTTTCAAGCTATTAAAAAATTTGAACGCTATTTTCCTTTGCAAATCGCTATTGATTCTTATGTTTATACATTTTTTAACTATAGAAAATATTTTTTATTTTTTTTATAGACAAATATAAGTGTATATGTTTTTTGGAAGCATATGTTTAAGTTTTTTTTCAACATATTTAGTTAATAATAAATTTTAATTTAGATATTGATAGTCATAAATTTTAATAGGTATTGATTCTTATGTTTATAAATCTTTTAACTATAGAAGATATTTTTTATTTTTTTTATAGACAAGTATAAGTGAATATATGGTTTTCTTTGGGACATGAGTGAGTTGACTTTTGGGTTTCACCTATTTCTTTTATATAGGTGGATACACTGACAAATGTCTCAAAAGAGAAAAATGCAAGCTACAATTGGAGAAATGTATGGATGGACAAAAGAAAAAACTTCTAAGACTCAAAACCCTTATCGTGAAGAAATCCATAATCCTCAATTGGAACAACAATTGCATGAAATTTTTGGAAGTTTGTCTGAGGATGATCTTAATAAAGAAACAAATGAAGTTGAAGAAGATGATAACAATCAAGAGAAAATTGAAGGGAAAACAAAAAGA
>ML820096.1:79344-95093 GCA_009831015.1 Picea engelmannii | reverse complement strand
AAGGATACCTTAGGTGACCCCTTTGAATGGTAAGGAGATGTTGATTATGTCAAAATGAGGTCAAAAGGGTGGTACTGGCATATAATTGGAGGTCTGTGGTATATAGTATAGGCAAAGAGCATGGTCAAAACCGGGGACCAACAGGCATCAAAGAAGCAACCCATTGTATCAATATCTTCTGCAGAGGCAGAGTATGTTGCTGCTACCTCAGCTTCCTTCAAGTTGTGGCTAAGAAGAATATTGAATGATATGTCACATACAAAAAATGAGCCAACTCCTATCTTTTGTGACAACACCTCAGCAATTGCTGTATCCAAAAATCATGTGTTTCACAAGAAAACCAAGCATATTGACAATCGCTTTCACTTCATTCGCGAGCTCGTCAATAATGGTGACATAGCAGTTCAATTCTGTGGCTCTCGAGATCAGCTCGCAGATATTTTCACAAAGCCATCGGGAAAATCCGTTTTTTTATTTTAAGAGACAACACTTGGGCATTATTAGTGTTGATGTTTGTAACTGTTGAATTTAAGAGGGAGTGTTAAATATAATGTAACCTTAACAGTCTGACTGTACACTACCAGCTGTCATGGCCAGCTATACTATCGTTTCTTGATGTTCTTGATTTGCTTGAGCCTATTTAGCTCAACTCTTTTCCCTTTTCTCAATGTACTCTTTTCTGATATACTCAATATACTCAATACGATTTCTGCTCTACTCTTTCCCTGTATTCTCTGCTTAGGAAAGTGATGTTCTAACTAATCCACACAACAATTGATTAGCTAATGCTAGATGCCTTTAGAGGGCTGTAGCCTAATAGCACCCATCCTTTTCTGGCCTGGCTGGCCGATCTGGCTACCCTGGTTATGCTAGTAGAGCTGGTTAAAATGGCTGAGCTGGCTGGAAGGCTGCGCCCTGAAGGGATGAGTGCCCCCACAGTCTCTGGGCTAGCTGGCTAACTGAGTTGGCTGCGGTCTCCTTGAACACTGGCAGGAGGAAGACGCCCACGTTCCATATCTGGAGGAGCTTTACTGGTCATTGATAGGTAGCAGCTGACGTGTACCTCGTGGGATCACCACTTTGATCGATCTGAACCCCTTTGATCAATTTGGACCCCTCGCGGCCATTATTCCTTCCTTGGACCCCTCGCAGCCATCATTCATTTATTCCTTCCTCCAACTTTAGTGACGTCGAATAGTATTCCAATCGAACAAGGTAAGAGAGAATAAAACTAAAATCATACGCACGCATGCGGCACCACTCAAGTATAAGTTAAAACATAGCACATGCAATAAATCTAAACAAATCATACGCACGCATGCGGCACCACTCAAGTATAGGTTAAAACATAGCACATGCAATTATAACGTGATTTGTATGGTTGGGAATGAAACTCGTATCATCCACTATTGATATACCTTGAACTGGAATTAGGATACACTTGAATCTAGTGGTCCTTCTGGTTGGATTTTGAATGTCTATATAATGATCGCTCGATCTCAATATTCTCCTGATGTCGGGGACTAATGCTAATATTGATGAAGAAAGCGATGCAATTCTGTCGCCGAACACTTTCCTTTGGACATTTGCTAAAGCGAGTGGTGGCCAGTTATGAAGAAATTTGATAGTCGATTCCATTGGGATTGTATAAATAATGATTACAACGGACTTTCTCTTTAATTAAGAAAGCTATGTAATTCTCGTGTCGTATACATTTCTTCGGAGGAATCGATAAAGCCATGGGTGGCCAGTCAGAATAAAATTTGATTGTCGATTCCTGTGTAATTGCATAAACCTTGAAGGGAAAGAGAAAGGTCTGGCCCTCCTGTGTAAGAACATCATGAATTTTCTTTCCTCATATTCACATTTAATTTATGGGATTTGCCTTTATTTTTTCCTGTTGACTTGGACTGGTCCTGAATGTCTCAATCCTTCTCTGACAACCACTTCAAATTCTCATACACGATGCATCTTCTGGGCATTGCACGTTAGAATGTGAGGTTCAATTAAAATTAAACTAAATCTGTCTAGACTGTTTACTGAGCGTTCTTTAAACGTTAACTAAATTGTACTAAATTAAATTTAAACTAAATCTGTCTAAACTGTTTACTGAGCGTTGTTTAAACGTTAACTAAATTGTACTAAGTTAACATATGTTTTGTCTCAGTATGAAGTTCAGTCTATTTGATTAGAATAGCTCAGCCACTTAACCCGTGGTTGATGAAGGCTGAGAGGCAATAACATCCATCTTGTTTCCCGTCATATTTCTGCCAGTCATAGCTTATACCTGGCAAGCAGGTTAATCAGGCACATTAATGATTAAGGGACGCATAATGACATGGTTTCCCGTCATCTTCTTGCTAGTCATAGCTTATACCTGGCAAGCAGGTTAATCAGACACCCTAATGCTAATGATTAAGGAAAGTAGAGTGACATGGGTGAAGGTTTTTTGTGCTAATCTTGACGGATTAATATGGAAGTTTTCAATAGCAATAAGCCTCTCACAATACACAATATCAAAATATTATTATTTTCATCTTAATGTTTGATTTTTGATAGAATATATTTGTAAATAATATTTTAAGAATATTTGATAATATACTTTAAATATTAATTATGGAATTAAAAATCAGAAAATAACATAGATCAGTGAGGCCACAAGGGCTCACACAAGTGAGAGTACTCTCACATAATTAAAACAACAAATTGACTTTAAATGATTAGAAATCCATTACATATATAGTTGTAAAACAATAAATTGACTTTAGAACAAACTCCTATAAAATAGGATTTCAAATCTCAATAACCTCTTGTTAACAACATTTTAATTTCTCCAACACTCCCTTTTAATGGAGAAAATGATTGTCTATAATATGAATCCTAACATAAGTAACATGTCTCCTAGTCTTAGTCTCACCTAGGGTTACAACTTCACTCTAACAATTTCATCTTGACCTTTCTTGCTATCAAATACTAATGAAAATGGAGTTTCTTCCTTGGCTTCCTCCTCCAAATATGTTTCATCTTGACTTTGTTCTGCTTCAGTATCATCTTGGATTTGTTCTTCTTCATTTCGGAACTTGGCAGCTGACTATTGTTATTTGTCCTCAATAGTGCTATAGGTGTTTGGAAGTGTTTTTCTTTAATGCTTTCAAATTATTCCAACATCTCATAAGTGGGTTGCTGCCATTTCTCGATACAATCATCTATCCCATTCTCTTCATAATAAAAATTGACTCAATACTTTCTTCCTCAATTTCTTCATTTTCTTCCATGTTTTCTTCATAATCATTCACTACTGAAAATGAACTATTGTCTTGTAAACATGCACACTCAAAAACATTGTTACAATTATATGAAAAATCATAGGAAGAACCATACTGGTTGTTTTCATTTTTTTCTTCTAAGAGAGATTTCCTTTCTTAGTCTTTCTTCCTTGCCTCAGATGTTGGATAATAATCTTCATTTTCATCTTCACCTGTTATCACAACTAGTTGTTTCGTGTCTTCAACCTCTTTACCACAATCTATCACTACAAATAGGTTGTCTTTCACTTTGTTTGTGTATGCAAATGAGCTTCTCTTCTCACCAAAAGATAGCTCATCAATAAGATGTTTATGTTTCTCATGCAAATTGATTCTACCACTCTTCATGAGATGCATAATTTTCATCAAATTTGACTTCATATGTCTTTATTTCAAAAAACAATTCTTCCATAAGGCTTTCATTCTCATGGGTTGTTTTACACTTGTCTTCATCATCTTTAGCACATTTTAGCTTATCAACAATATTAGTTGTTGAATTCATCAAATCACTACATACTACATCATTGACAATTTCCTCATTATTTCAAGAATATCCCAAAATATTTTTTCACTATATAATTCACCAAATTCACCCAAAATACTAAACATGTTTTCATCTAGTGTTGATATAATAAGTTGTAATTCTATTACACATCTTCTCTTAGAAATTGATACCACTTTTAGATCATAATATAATAAATCTACTAACTATAATAATTTTTTCATTTCAATTTCCTAAGATTTATAATTTCAATTTCCTAAGATTTATAATTTATACTTGAGAAGAATGGCAAATTTGACTTCAGTATTTCATATATTTCATCAAATTCTTCATTAATCAGGTCAATTTTCACATTCTGCATTCTGGAAAAAACAATAGGTAGTAGCACCTTTCTTTGACAATTCTTCTCTGCCCACTTCCATAGCAAATTGTTGGACAACAAAAATAGTATGTCCTGTGACACGTGCAGTCCTGGGTAGCGACTTCTCTCTTCTGGTAATAGCACTTTGCTTCAATCCTAGCTAGCTGAAAAAACTTCAAATCAAAGAAAATAATTTACCTTTACACGGTCAACTACACTAGTCATCCCAATAGATCTAAGAGTCACTTTACACATGTCGCCTCACTTCAGATATTGAATACAACCATTACTCAATAATATCAAACCGAGCCCTCTCACTGCGTTGCCGGGAAGAAATTCAAAGCCGACGACACCTTGGTGTTCAATTATTGGCGGGAAATACACGACGTGATGCAATAGTGAGATCAATTTTCTGACTCAGGTTCACTTTCCAAAATTGGATTCTTTGGATTCCACTGGTATCCAATACACAACTGCACAAGCGATTCTCTTACAATTATCTCTCTTAAACATGCGAGACTCCTCTTTCAGCACGGGGATCCAGAGTCCTTTTATCAGCAACGATCTCCTTTCAATAGGGAGACTATATGCAACGATCTCCTTTCAACAACGATCTCCTTTCGAAAACTGATGACTATATCGGTTGACAGATCTCAGGTACACCAACAACGAACAAATTTAATTAAATCTTTGTAGCTCTCCTAACAACAATTTATTATTCGGGCAAATCCCTATAGCTCTCTCACACAACCGATAATCTCCTTAAGCTCTGATACCAAATTAAAATTCAATGAGGACACAAGGGCTCACACAAGTGAAACTATCATCAAACACTCCGTCAAATCCAATATATATAATTGTAGAACAACAAACTGACTTTAAAACAAACAAAACAAACTTGTTTTGATCTACTTAATAAAACACTTTTCATATTTTTGGATATGCATAGTTTGGTAGATCTTCACAAAACTTTTTCTAAATAACTTTTGATTGCAACAATTGTTGCATCTTCTCTTTCCTTGTATGATAATTATGAAACGAACTGATTATATAATTGTAGAATAACAAACTGACTTTAAAACAAACTTGTTTTGATCTACTTAATAAAACACTTTTCATATTTTTGGATATGCATAGTTTCAGATTTCCTTAGTAAAGATTGGTAAAATTTGGTAGATCTTCACAAAACGTTTTCTAAATAACTTTTGATTGCAACAATCGTTGCATCTTCTCTTTCCTTGTATGATAATTATGAAGAGTAAGGAGCTCAACAACCCTTAATTCTTCCATCCTATCAATTAAAAAATTACAAAGAAAACACCAAATCTTTTATGTGAGAAGCTCTCTTTGTTTTGATACAAATTCAAACAATGCACAATCTAAATGTTGCAATCGATTTGCCTAGTGAGATATGCACTTACGTCTTCAAAGCCAACCAAATCAACTGTTTGTTTTAATTATTGCTTACTATATAGCAAACAAAAGTTCCAGAATTCTTTTCCTAAGCACTTACGAAGATGCTTGTCCTCAGATAACCATGGCTATAGAATAACTACCTCACGTCAACAAATTTTGGTGGAATGTGAGCCAACTTTTGAAAAAAAAACCAGATCTACAACCAATAATGTGCAGATGTAACAATGGCTTTCAATATGAACCAGTAATGTGCAGATGCAATGATGGATTTTAATATTATTTGATCTAGATATTAAAGATCTGATCTTGAGCTTGAAGAACTGATGCAGCCGCACCTGCAGGCATGCCCGCTCACACATGATCTTCTTCTTCTCGGCCCGAAGAACACCAAGGTTCTTTTGTTTCCCTATCGGGAAACCTGCACCCCACATATATCTTATGCGCGATCCCCCTTTCTTTACTTATTGGAGGATCGGAACTCACAGCTTCAAAAGTTCACTGTCAATCACTGGGCTCTCGAATCCCCGAGACCCGATGGTCAGTCAACGCTGACTTTATCTTCCCCTGTCGGGACTTCTGCTTTGTCGGGATGTTCCTTATCGGGATATCGCTACTCGCAATATCGAGCAATATGATTTGTCGACTCCCGATACCCGATGCAACGAAACTCCGATGTACGCGTGGGCTGTCTCTTCACTCCTTGTCACTTCTATCGGGATTTTGGAATTCGCGGGATCGCGAATTCTGATGTCGATGGATTCAGGACTTGCCTTTTCCCGATTCCCGATATTGTGCCACCTGTCTTCCACTAGCTCCGGTTATGGCCCCACACAAATCTTCCATCGGGATATCGCGGATTGCGATTCTAAGCGGCAAGATTTCTCTACTCTCGAAAACCCCGATTCTCTGAACCCTGACTTCCTTGGATCTCCTGGCACGCGTCCTCAAAATGAATGGTTCTGGACTCATCGAGATATCGCGGATCGCGATATCGCAATTCCTGATGCAATCCTTTGCAACTTCGACTCACAAGTCCTCGATACATGATATCACGTGTAGATCCGACGGTCCCTGTGACTCGAATCGACGGCTCTGCCACTTCTGAGCTTCAAACCCTTGGACGTTCTTGCCGTAACCTCCTGACACCTCCACGAGATCCAACGGCTCACGGTGATTTGCAAAATATCCTTCGAGAATTTCCTCCGTCTGCTCCTTCTCTGTGGAACCCACAGAATGACGAAGTGTCTCTCCCCGAGACTCGTTCACCTGCTCGCAAGCCTGCGACACTTCTTGCAAGTTTTCAAGGCACCAACTCCCTGTTCTTTCCCTGGTAATTACTCAAGGTTCTATACCTCCTGAGCTTGTTCACGACTCTCAATTCCTTCAGAAAATCTCTCGCACGCACTCCTTGCGGAAAACCTTCAACGATGTCTAAGTGTTGAAGTCTCTTGACTCTGTACACTCCTGCAGCAACAGTCTTTCAAGCTTTTCTCAGGTTCGTAACCCTGAGAACTTTAACCAGCCTGTGCACTCGTTGCACGGCTCCTGTGCCCAACTGCACCTTCAAGGAAATGAGAACGAAAGCTATATCTAATTGAACCCTTCTGTCAATGCACTCCTTGCAGACAATTCGACTGCACTCCTTGCAGGAATCCTCTTGCTCAATTAGAGAAACAATTGAAACTCATTACTCTTCCTTTCAGACTTCAATTTCACCATGAAATCACATACACGACATATAAAAGAAAATGTATGATAGGAAGCAAACATTCATGAGCATATCATCAATACAGAGAGAAACAACACAGACCATGAGTTTGAATCAAATCTTTCTTCTATTAATTCAAATGCATGTACATGGGTGTTCTTTATACAATTCTTTGCATGCTCTTCTCTTCCTGTTTCTGAATTGTTCTTGCTAAGACTATCGTTACAATAATACAATGAGGGTGTCTATATCCGTTCTCCCTCTTAGACTCTAAAGCTATCAAATCTAAAATTAAATTCCTATCTACCAGCATTAACTATATCAATTTACGACTATCTACCTAAGGACGAGAGCTTAAAGGCTCAAGGTCCATTACAATATACAAGTTCTTCTTATCTTAATGGATTCATTTAAGATTGCGCAACAATTTCCAAGGCAATTTCAAAATTTGCACTGGCTTATCCAGCTGTCTTCTGATTCCGCGCTGGCTCGCTTGATGTGCTGGCGATGCTCCTGTATCATACTCCGCTTGAAAATTTCATGGGATCCTGTCCATGAGCTTCTGCACGGTCTGTCCATGCTTCTGTATCTCTGCTTCAGTCTCCCAGCTGGCATCTTCCACTGGATGATTCTTCCATTTGACCAGATACTCATAGTATTCTTTCCTCCTGGTCTTCTTACCCACTCTCTTGTCCAGTATGCATTCTATCTATGACTGCTTTGCAACTGGAAATTGTTTCATCCACTGGATCACTGGTTGTTCAGTTCCAGTCTCTGCTTCTCTAGCCCTGTATGGGTATAAATCTGCAATATTGAATATCAGAGATATTCCGATCCCATCCAGTAGCTCAATATCATAAGCATTTTCCCCGAGTTTTCTCAAGACCTTACATGGCCTGATTTTCTTCATTTTCAGTTTATTGTACGGAACCCCTTGGGAACCTTTATTTTCTCAAATGTTCGAGAACCAGATCACCAACCTCGAACTGAAGTTGTCTCTGATGTTGGTCTTCTCTGCGCTTGTACTCCTGGCTTGATTTCAGCAACCGCTCCTTCACCCTGTTGTGAAGTTCTTTCATCGCTTCAGTGAATTCTTCTGCACTAGCGCTGCTAGTAGCAGTTTGTTATGAATCCCTCAATTCAGAAACTCCTCTTGGATGCATCCCATATACAACCTGAAATGGACTCTTCCCTGTGCTCCGATTCACTGAGTCGTTGTATGCAAATTCTGCCTGTGGAAATATGTGGTCCCAACTGTTGTGGTGCTCTGGCACCAAGATTCTCAGCAAGTCTCCCAGACTTATGTTCACCACCTTTGTTTGTCCATCCGTTTGAGGATGATAAGCCGAACTAAACATCAATTTAGTTCACATCTTATTCCATAAGGTCCTCAAAAAATGCCCTATGAATTTTGTGTCTCTGTCCGAAACTATACTTTTCGGCAACCCATGAAGTCGAATGACCTCTTTGAAAAACAGGTTCGCGATGTGAGTCGCATCGCTGGTCTTCTGGCATGGAATGAAGTGTGCCATCTTAGAAAACCTGTCCACGACCACAAAGATCGAATCAACACCTCTTTGTGTTCTCGGCAACCCCAATACAAAATCCATGCTTATCGCATCCCATGGCCTTTCTGGTATGGGCAATGGCTGATAAAAACCTACATTCTTCTTTCTCCCCTTTGACTGTTGGCAAACTCGACATCTGTCTACAAATATTTTGACATCTGCTCACATGCCTGGCCAAAAATATGACTCATTCAACTTCGCGAATGTTTTGTCATGGCCAAAATGTCCTGCTAATCCACCACTGTGATTCTCCTTTAACAGATTCTCCCTCATGGAGAATTTTGGAATACACAGTTGATTGCTTCTGAAAAACTATCCTTCTTGGATCATATAGTCTATCCAAGGACTTCTGTCTCTGAGAAATGGATTCTCAGCTGCTTCATACTCTTCTACAAAATCTGGATCATCTACGTACATGTCCCTGAGATTATCAAAACCCAATGTTTTGACTCGGAATTCCTGCAACAACAAACACTTCCTGCTCAAAGAATCAACCACTTTGTTAACAGTACCCAAAATGTGTTTAATTACAAATGTGAAATTCTGCATATACTCTACCCATTTGGCATGTTTCTGATTCAACTTCTCTTGTTGAGTCACAAACTGTAATGCATGATTATCATTGTACAATACAAAATCTTTCGGGATCAAATAATGCCTCCACTTCTTCAACGCCTGTATGATAGCGTAGAACTCCTTATCATACGTGGAGTATTTCATCTTCGCCTCATCCAACTTCTCACTGAAATATGCAACCGACCTGTCTTTCTGACTTAAGACCACTACTATGGCAAACTCGCTTGCATCACATTTCACCTGAAATGTCTTCAGGAAATCTGGCAACACCAATACCGGTTGTTTTGTGATCTTCCGCTTCAACAGATTGAAGCTCTAGCCTCAGCTGTCCAGTGAAAATACGTATGCCGCTTCTTCACTCTATCCATCATCGCTACGCTAATTCCACTGAAATTCCTGATGAATTTCCGGTAGAAACTAGCCAAACCATGGAAACTTCTCACCTCAAAAATATTTTTCGGTGATGGCCAATTCCTGATTACTTCTACCTTATCTGAATCCATCCTCAACTCATTCGCCAAAATAACAAACCCCAAGTAAATGAGCTCCGTCTTCATGAATGAGGACTTCTTCATATTAATCAACAACTTCTCCTGCTGTAATCTCTTCATCACTGTAGCCAAATTCTTCAAGTGTTCAGCCACTGATTTACTGTAAATCAGTATATCATCCAAATACACTATGATGAACTTCCCGATGAACTTCTTTAGGACTTCATTCATCAATCTTATAAAGGTATTCAGTGCATTTTTTAAGCCAAACGACATAAAAAGCCATTCATATAAACCTTCGTTTGTCTTGAATGCGGTTTTCCACTCATCGCCTTCTCTCATGCGAATCTGGTGATATCCGCTTTTCAAATCAATCTTTGAAAAATATTTTTCTCCACTCAAGCAATCCATCAGATCATCCATTCTTGGTAGTGGGAACTTGTACCTGATGGTTATCTTATTGATCGCCCTCGAGTCGGTACACATTCTCCAACCTCCATCCTTCTTCGGACTGAGTACTGTCGGAACAAAACATGGGCTCAAGCTTTCCCTGACCAATCCTTTGTCCAACAACTCCTAGACTTGCCTTTTAACCTCCTCATTCTCTTGCGGCGTCAACCTGTACACATCTTTGTTTGGCAAACTGGCTCCTAGTATGAGGTCAATATGATGACTCACACTCCTCATCGGTGGCAACGAACAAAGTAATTTGTCCACAATGATGTCAGCGAACTCTTCCAGCAGTTCCTGAACTTCATTTGGTAAATCGTCCACTCTTGTGCTAGTCAGAACAATCCTTGGTTTCCTGACCAAAAAGAATTGTGGATCTTCCTTCTTCTTAAACTCTGGAAGAAGTTCCTTCCCACTCATGAGAAGTACCGTGTTACTCACTTCCGGCTTCACTTCCTTATCCTTTATCGGAAGCAACATATGGGTTCTCCCATTCTTCTCCAGGGTATATGTGTTCATTCTCCCATCATGAATCACATTTCTTTCATATTTCCATGGTCTACCCAGCAATAGATGACAAACATCCATGGGAATAACATCACATAAGATCTTATCATTATATCCACTTATTTTGAACTCAACCAAGCATTTTTTAGTAACAGTTACCTGGTGTCCTTTCTGTAGCCATGAAACTCTGTATGGGCTTGGATGATCAGTTGTCTCCAGCTCCAGCTTCTCTACCATCTCTGTAGATATGAGATTATCCATGCTACCACTGTCAACAATGACCTTGCACACCATGTCCTTGGTCTTGCAAGCTGTTCTGAAAAGTCTGGTCCTTTGGACTGAACTTTCCACCTCCTTCTCGGGTGTCAAAAGGACTTTTCGCATCATAATCGATCTTCCGCCTTCTATGTCTTTGGCCTCAACATCTCGCCTCTGCGCTTCGGTGATGTGAGCTTCTCCAATGTCCTTCTTCTTTTCTAGACACTCATAAGACTTGTGCCCATTCTTTCCACATGTGAAGCATGTGATTGCTCCACCTCTTCCTCTTCCTCTACCTCTAGTACAAGGAAAAGTGTTTGTGTCAGCATATCCTCCGCTCTGCTCTGTATGGTGCCCTCTCTATTCAACATGTGGCCCTCTCTGTGAGGTTCAACCTCTTTCAACTTTACCCTGAGGTTTCTTCCATTCCTCCTTGGGTTTCTGGTATTTGTCCTGGGCAACTGCCTTACCTCTGGTCTGACTCCTACATTTCCCTCTTTGACCTTGCTTACAACTCAGCTTCTCTTTAGCTTTTAGAGCCATTTGATAAGCATCCTCCACTGTTCAGATGGTTACCATGCTCAATTCATCCTGAATGTTGTATCTCAGACCATTCAAATATCTAGCAACCTTCTCATCATCGCTCTCCCGATGACCTGCTCTGATATTTAGACAATAGAATTTCTCAGTGTATTCTTTCATTGTCATCAACTTCTATCTCAGGTTCTGCATCCTCCTTAACAGAGTAATTTGGTAGTCTCTTGGGATGAACTTTGCCTTCATCTTTGCAATCATTCGATCCCAACTCTTGATCTTCTGCGTGCCCTTGCAGCGTCTGTCAGCTTGTAACTCGTCCCACCACAATGTTGCATGTCCCTTTAAGCGCGTGACAGCATGCTTGACTTTCTTATATTCTTCGACATCTTCATAGTCGAAATAAGTATCCAGAGCTCTAATCCAATCTAGTAGCTCTTCTGCATCCAGATTTCCTTCGTAAACTGGAATGTCCATCTTTGGCTTTGCACCCATTCTGGTGATAGCTTTGATTAGATGTTCATTGGATGCATCTTCGGCTGCAACTTCTTCTTTTTGTTCAGCCTCAATCTCGCTCTCGGAATCAGTAAGATCCCCTACACTAGCTGTGCATATTTGCGCTGTCTCCATGTCCTCGAGTCTTGCTCGGAGATCACGCATCTGTCTCTCCATTTCTGGATTTGTTACCTGCCTACCTCTTCTCCGTACCTCCCTATCTTCTGGATCAGGTGACTGTCTTTCTCTTCTTGGCGGCATGGAAAATTTCATTCTTCTCTGCTATTGAAAGCAAAGAAATATTCCTTCTCTGATACCAAACCTGACGCAGCCGCACCCACACGCACGCCCGCTCACACAGGATATTCTTCTTCTCGGCCCGAAGAACACCAAGGTTCTTCTGTTTCTCTATCGGGAAACCTGCACCCCACAAATATCTTATGCGCAATCTCCCTTTCTTTACTTATCGGAGGATCATAACTCACGGCTTCGCAAGTTCACTGTCGATCACTGGGCTCTCGAATCCCCGAGACCCGATGGTCAGTCAACGCTGACTTTATCTTCCCCTGTCAGGACTTCTGCTTTGTCGGGATGTTCCTTATCAGGATATCGCTACTCGTGATATCGAGCACTATGATTTGCCGACTCCCAATACCCGATGCAACGAAACTCTGATGTACGCGTGGGATTTCTCTTCACTCCTTGTCACTTCTATCGGGATTTCGGAATTTGCAGGATCACGAATTCTGATGTCAATGGATTCAGGACTTGCCTTTTCCCGATTCCCGATATTGTGCCACCTGTCTTCCACTAGCTCCGGTTGTGGCCCCACACAAATCTTCCATCGAGATATCGCGGATCGCGATTCCAAGCAACAAGATTTCTCTACTCTCGAAAACCTCGATTCTCCGAACCCCGACTTCCTTGGATCTCCTGGCACACGTCCTCAAAATGAACGGTTCTGGACTCGTCGAGATATCACGGATCGTGATATCGCAATTCCTGATGCAATCCTTTGCAACTTCGACTCACAAGTCCCCGATACACGATATCACATGTAGATCCGACAGTCCCTGTGACTCGAATCGACAACTCTGCCACTTCTGAGCTTCAAACCCTTGGATGTTCTCACCGTAACCTCCTGGCATCTCCACAAGATCCAACGGCTCACGGTGATTCACAAAATCTCCTCAGAGAATTTCATCCGTCTTCTCCTTCTCTGTGGATCCCACAGAATGACGAAGTGTCTCTCCCCAAGACTCATTCACCTTCTCGCAAGCCTGTGACACTTCTTGCAAGTTTTCAAGGCACCAACTCCCTATGCTTTCCCTGGTAATTACTGAAGGTTCAATACCTCCTGAGCTTGTTCACGACTCTCAATTCCTTCAGAAAATCTCTCGCATGCACTCCTTGCGGCAAACCTTCAACGATGTCTAAGTGTTGAAGTCTCTCAACTCTACGCACTCCTGCAACAACAGTCTTTCAATCTTTTCTAAGGTTTGCAACCCTGAGATCTTTAACCAGCCTGTGCACTCCTTGCATGGCTGCTGTGCCCAACTGCACCTTCAAGGAAATGACAAAATCTATCTCTAATTGAACCCTTCTGTCAACACACTCCTTGCGGACAATTTGACTGCACTCCTTGCAGGAATCCTCTGGCTCAATTAGAGAAACAATTGAAAATCATTACTCTTCCTTTCAGACTTCAATTTCACCATGAAATCACATACACAACATATAAAAGAAAATGTATGACAGGAAGCAAACATTCATGAGCATATCATCAATACAGAGAGAAACAACACAGACCATGAGTTTGAATCAAAGCATTCTTCTATTAATTCAAATGCCTGTACATGGGTGTTCTTCATACAATTCTCTGCATGCTCTTCTCTTCCTATTTTTGAATTGTTCTTTCTCAGACTATCGTTACAATAATACAATGAGGGTGTCTATATCCGTTCTCCCTCTTGGACTCTAAAGCTATCAAATCTAAAATTAAATTCCTATCTACCAGCATTAACTATATTAATTGTCGACTATCTACCTAAGGACGAGAGCTTAAAGGCTCAAGGTCCATTACAATATACAAGTTCTCCTTATCTTAATGGCTTCATTTAATATTTGCGCAACAATTTCCAAGGCAATTTCAAAATTTGCACTGGCTTATCCAGCTCTCTTCCGCTTCCGCGTTGGCTCGGTTGATGTGCTGGCGATGCTCCTACATCAAGAACACACATACTAGAAATACCATTAAAACAAATGAGAAAGTTTTGTAGAACCAACTCTGATATCATGTGAAAAAGGCAAAGGTATGGTAAGGACTATAAAATAAAAACACTTAAAAGAGAAGAGGTGATTTATTGATTTCTACTTGATAAAAATACATAAGAGGTGATCTATTGATTTCTACTTGATAAAAATACATAAGAGGTGATCTCTTCATCTCTACTTGATCAGAATAAGTAAGAAATTCTTCAATTTATAGGATTGAAGAGGCCCAACAAATACCTAAAATTAACTAGAGAATTGAAAAAAATTAAATAAACTTAACTCATACAAATTGTCATATGTTTAGAAATATATACAACCTAAACAAACACACTAACACAAACTCTAGCTCTTTATATTGTAGAGTATATTAACATGATCATTGAAAACAAATTAGAATATATTAACAAGATAATTAAAAACAAATTCAAAATAACTAAAATTAACTCAAATAATAACACAATTAGAATTTTCCCCGGATGGGGTGACATGCGGTGATGCCTCGCCACATGGCTCAGCATCGAGCCATAGCTTAAATGTTGATGGCCACCACCCATCCTCTCCGCATTTATGATGGTAGCTGGCCATTACAGCCGCTATACGGAGGAGGGACTCCTCCCTCGCACGAAACCTCTCGCTCAGACCACACTCAATATGACAGGGTTTATGGGTAGCCATGCGAATCTGTCATTTGGTAATTTAAAAATTCGAGCGCCTAGACAGAGCTGGTTCGCTCTCGTTTTGGACCTCCCCGCTGGTTGGGATCTCTGGTGCAGCTCTGGTTCCCTATCATCTTGGCTTACTTTCGTTTCGATGCATTCTCTCTATATTTTCATCCACCCCTCAGCAACAATGACTAGGAAGCACGGCAGGCCTCGTCGAGGCTCGGCCTGGTACACCCACAAAGAGCAAAGGAAAAGGAGGAAGAACCTGGAGCACGCTCTATCGATGGCGACTTCCATTCTCCAACAGAGGGTACACGCTGACCAATTGGCACTACATGCCATTATCGCTGAGCCTTGGACAAAGCGTAGCATTCATACCATGGCAATTGAGCCTGGAAGCAGTCTGGAGGGAGGCGCTACGAACAAGTTTCGAACCTGCTATGTTGACGAAATGTCATACCTAGAGGAATTAGTGACCACCCTGGAACCTCAAGACATGGCGCCGTATTTACAGGCTGGTAGCGGTCCTAAAGACGAGTCGACAGACGAATTCCCTATTTGTATCATTGAAGAGATACCGTGGACGGGTGACTATAGCCCCACCAGCCAGGCTGAGAAGGCAACGAACGAGGACAAATCTCG
>ML820096.1:28408-56240 GCA_009831015.1 Picea engelmannii | reverse complement strand
GGGAAGGAGATTATATACACTATAATCTCCTTCCCTATATATGGAAAGAGATTATAGTGTGTAGTATATATATATATACTACACACTATAATCTCTTTCCATATATAGGGAAGGAGATTATAGTGTATATAATCTCCTTCCCTATATATGGAAAGAGATTATAGTGTATATATATATATAGTCCATAGACAAATGGATATTTAATAGTTTACATAATACATGATACCACTGTCATTGTAAACTTTAGAATCATATTCAAATTGAGTCCTTTTACAACTGTGCATTCCATTAAGAAGTAAATTACAAATAATCGGTTTATACATGAAAACCCTGATTCTAATTTATCACGGTCGAATACCCTAGGGTAAGGACCTTGTAATATTAACAAAGTGAACCTGAATAGTTTTAATTTTAATGTCGAGATTTGGAACTCGAATTCCTTTCGAGCAAGGCCCTTTCCTTTGTTTGTTTCCTTCGAAATGTTTAACCCTGTAAGGGGAAAATCGACGGATTTTAGTAAACTCTGTTAAAATAATCAAAATGAAATTAAACAATAAAGATTTATCAAGTGGATAATACTTAGCTTATAGATGGAATGAATGCAATCCTCCACTGGCATTGAAGAAACGACCTGTGCACAGTCTGAAGGGGAGGAGTGGACCCAAAAATGGCTGATGGGTACCCTCGCAAGGAAAATAGGGCCCCAACATTAGTTTTGTAACCGAAAGGAATCTAACTAAATGCTCCATAATGTTAACAAGTAATTAAACAATGCTAAAATATTTAGTATTTTTCATAACCAGAATAATAAATTTCACACAGTATAGTCATATGTCCCACAAAGGCATAAAATTCCCAATTCGGGACTACAGAAAAAGTTGTGACACTTTTCTCCCATAAATGTTAAAACTTACGAGTTGTTGATTAAAAACTCAGACAAGTTTACACACAGATTTCAAGCACACATGACTTAAGGCGAATGTTATATAAGTTACTAGAGGTATAAACTCAAATCGAATTTAATTATATACACAGAGAACAGTCTCACGACCTTAACAAATTTCTGTATAAATATGTGAAACATGAATAGGAAATTATTACAGGCCAGTTACTAAATGCGTACATTTAGGTAAGAAACCTCACTGCATACACAAGATACATTTTGATGAATATACATTGTGTATTTTTGAAAACAAATTAAATCACAGTAAGTCTCTAGATGTGTACTCTTAGGTTTAAGAGCCAATAGTTCATAAATTCAGACAGAGATGCAGAACTATGTTTACCTACGAAGTTTCCATTTTAAAACTAAAAAGAAAACAAACTTGTGAATATCAACATAGGAAGTAAAATACACAATACAGACATAATGAAATCACTTTCTTACCGTAGAAGACGGTCTTGCAACTAGAAATATCTAGACAAGGTATGGAGGGTATCTCATTATACTATTTATATAACACGAAATAAGTCTAGATTCACTATTTAGAATACAAATTTAAGAACAAAGACTTAGGACAAAAAAAAATACATAAGCGTTTAGGTGGTATAAAGTTATAGTGAAATCTACTTATAGAGAGGAGCTGCATGAAACTTTGATACCGATGTCGAGTATTGACTTTTAAGTGAAGAAGTAAGCTAATTGGGCCTTATTCTCCCTACGCTTAGAATGTAGGAGATGGAACACAGTAGAGGGTCTTCACCTTACCCATGGTAAATGTATCCATGATTACATATAGACAGATAACAAAAAATGGAAAACAAAACATACTGAATCTTTAAATCCCTGAAAGAGTCAACCCAGGAATTTAACCTCTAGCGAGTTTGCACATAGATCAATCACACAATAGGAGAAATTGATGATACAACAAGCTTGACTCTGTTTTAGAAAACTAACTCATGTGTTGTTGGGCATACTTATTCCCTTTGGGATGCTAATACAATCCAGGACTTTCTACGAGGTTTTGTAGAGGTGAAAATACCTATCACAGGGTATGAAGACTTTGGGACCTAGAACAGAGAAATGAAATGGATCTACGATGAAACCCTAAGCATTGAAAGGGTACCCAACAAACCGATAATGATCTAACTCAGATACTAGAACATCAAAACCAGCAGAGCCAAGAGGAAATATATATTGAATAACACATATTACGATATTCAAGAGTCACGGGGTTAAAAAATAAAATAACTGAGAGTCTGCTTACCTTGCATATGGTAGTATTTGACTGGTATACGCCTCTTGTTCTTTCTGCAAAATCTGAGCCCACTCCAAGATATTGTCCATGCTTACTGAGATCAACATTGCACGTTTATCACTGAAGCATTTTCGCAAAAGACACAGAACCAAAGGATAAAACAAAGCAATAGCCACCTAGAAACCCTTCGTTGAGCAGAGTAATAGTGGTAGTTACGGAAATGTACCTTTCTGTGTGAACAAAGTGAGGTGGCAGGGATATGTTTGACATGGTGGTTGAGCGATATCTCAAGGAGGTATGTTTACAAAACACCATAATTTTTTTAAGCAAGGTTTTTAATTAACCACTGTCATACCTTTCAGCAAACCTCTTATCAATTTATGGCGGGGTGTAATGCCAATCCATTAGGGTTAGAGTTGTGCTTTTTAGTCACGTCCTTCTCTTATGGTTAATGATTTTCTCTTATAGTTCTGATTCGTTAACACATGTGCCAGGATAATGACTATTATTATGGGGAGACTTCTAACAACAACAAACGAAACCTTTATTGCCAACCATGTCATAATAACAAATCTGAGTATTAGCACATGTACTTACGAGAGTTATGTTAGCAATAATCATGCCATTATGGAGTCATTCCATATGCGACTTGTATGCTAAATGATACACGTATATTAGGGATCGTTTATATATATATAATCCTTATAGTATGTATTGTAGTATACTAGTACGAGTATGATGGAATTACTAAAGTGGGGTTGAAATATTTTAGGTACTAAACTATTTCTTTTCCTATATCCGTGAATAGGAATGTTGTCAACTATGAGACTTGGTTGTTTGTGCATAGTGAATAGGTGTACTTGTATATTAATGGATAGACAATTTAGGTTGATGGGTGGACTATGAGATAGTCAATAAATTTGTAATAGTTACGCAAGATGTCTGATATATTTGATGATGTAATTCCAAGGATAAATTTATTCTATACAAAATTGCACTTATGTCAAGAAATGTTAAAAGTGATTTTTCCAGGAGACAATAGAAATGGTAGAACTACTCTGCATATATAACTAAAGAATGTTTTGAAACAAATATTGAAGGTGAAAGGAGATTTAATGTCCCTAATAAAAAAAAAATATTTGGCAAATTTGGGGTACATTACATATGGTATCAAAGTTTAATGTTACAACACTTGGACCTCAAAGCAAGGCTAAAATTTTGCTTAGTACATTTTATCCTGTTTAAAGAAAAACTAACAAAAATGATTACTGTTACAAACATAAAATTTTGTACTATTGTGATAATGGCAACACAGAAGGAAAATGAGATCATACTTGAGGATAATATCGATAAAGGCCCTGCTAAAGAGCCTAGGAAGAACAATGAAGGAAGTTCAGCCACCCAAGTTCTGGAAACAATGAGGAACCTTATCGTGGAACTGCAAGTTTTCAAGGAAGATAATGAGAAACTGAAAAAGGAAAACAAAGACCAGCGGGAAATAAACGAAGTACTATTGCACAACATAGTAACAAAGAATATCCCAAAAGACAATGCCAAGGAAGAAGAGGTCAGCAAAAGAGCCTCCACAAATTCTAGTCCTGAAGCAGAAAACAAGAACAGTTCTTCCGACGGCAAGCCAACAACAAAAAATAAAATAGCCACCACAAGGAAAAGGAAACAGGTGGACCACCTGGAGGGTGAGTTCAAGAAGCTCAAACTGTCCACCTTTGATGGAGAATCCGGGACAAGGGAGGAGTCTCAAGAATGGTTACTGGATATAAAAAAATACTTTCAAATTCATAATTATTCAAGTAACATGAAGGTCAGAATGGCCATTTATAACCTGAAAGGAAAGGTGAGTATCTGGTGGTAGGACATGAAGTTGGCCAAGGGTTTAAAGGAGAAACATATGGAATGTTCAGATTTCAAGAAATACTTCAAGAAACAGTATTTATCAGAAAGTTACTATGAAATAAATACCAAAGAGTTTTACGAGCTAAGACTCAGACAAATGACCATGAACAACCTGATAAAAAAATATTTTGAGTTATTAATATTTGTGCCCTACATCAGGGAATATTTGTGCCTACTACAGTCCTATAAGGACAAAATTGAATTTTAAAATCCCAAGACCTTAAGCGAAGTTTTTAGAAAGGCCCAAATGTGCTACGATCAGTACAAACAACGGTCTGGAATTCCCAAGGCTTGGAAAGATAAGAAACATGACATAATGAATCAATGGAATAAAGGCTTCCAACAAGCCCCTTTCTGGAATGTGGCAAAGAATTTCCAAAGGAAATATTTTATTCCAATACTTAGAACACCCAAGGGGGAGGTAGACCCGTTAATCTGGGAACCAAGAAATTTGGGGACAGCCCCAGAGAAGCGTTGAAATGTTGGGAGTGTGGAGAACCTCATTTAAGGAGGAATTGTCCACATTTAACATTAGCAACAAGGACCACAGTTCATAACCTTCAAGAGGCCTCTATAGTAGAAGATGTGGACATAAGTGTACACAGAATTAATGCAACTGTGGATGGTCGACAAGTTGATCATCAATCCACTATAGTGGAGTTTGAAGGTAAAGTTAATGATAATCGTATTTCTATTTTAATTGACCCAAGAGCTACTCTGAGTTATGTTACTCCTGGTGTAGTTGATTCAAACAAGATTAAGAAAGTGAAGCATACTAAATCTTGGTTAGTACAGCTAGCAATAGGGACAAAAAGAAAAGTCACAGATTTCATTTCTGATTGTGAACTCAGTTTAGATGGCCAAAATACAAAGTTAAATTTGAATATATTACCATTGGGGTCGTACGATATAATCATTGCAATGGACTAGTTAGAGAAGCATAAAGTAGTCTTGGATTGTTACGAAAAATCACTCACTTACAAAGACAAAAACAACACAGTTAGGACAATACAAGGCATAAAAAAACCAGTCTCAGTTAGGCAGATTTCAGCCATGCAGTTTAAGAAATGCATGAATAAAGGTTGTCATATTTATGTTATTAAAGTGAAAAATCTGTTAGGAAAAGAAGATAAAACCATCCTATAACACTTTACCGTCTTACATGAATTTAGAGATTTATTTGTAGACAAAATACCAAAAATGTCTCCAAGAAGAGAGATAGATTTCTCTATTGATTTGCTGCCTGGATCAACCCTGATATCTAAGGCACCCTATAGGATGAGTTTACCCAAATTGAAAGATCTGAAAATACAACTAAAAGGACTGATGGACAAGGAATACATCAGACCAGGTATCCTTTTTGTTAAAAAGAAAGATGAGAGTTTAAGATTATGTATTGATTATCGATAGTTAAACAAAATGATTGTTAAGAACAAGTATCCCCTACCTAGAATTAACGATCTGTTTGATCCAGTGGGAGGGGAAAATATTTTTTCTAAGTTAGATTTAATATATAGTTATCAGTAGATCAAAATAAAGGATGAATATGTAAGTAAAACAATGTTTAGAATGAGATATGGACATTATGAGTTTGATGTTATACCGTTTGATCTCAGTAACGCACCAACAACATTTATGTGTTTAATGAATAACATATTCAAATATTATTTGGATAAGTTTGTTTTGGTATTTATTGACAACATTCTAGTGTATTTGAAAATGGATGAACATGAAGAACATCTAAAGATAGTATTGCAGACCCTAAGAAAACACAAGATGTATGCAAAATTTGACAAATCTGACTTCTACCAAAAGAGAATACAATACCTAGGCCATGTAATATCTGAAGAAGGTATTGCATTTGACCCGAAGAGGATAAGATCCATCATGGAATGGCCTATCCCTAAGGATGTGGCAGACATCCGGTCATTCATGGGAATTACCGGATACTACCATAGATTTATCGAGGGATTCTCTAAGATTTCATACCCAATAACATCCCTACAAAAAAAGGGGACAAAGTTTACTTGGTTGCAGAAATTATAGGACAGTTTTAATAAGTTAAAGGAATTGTTAACTACCGCACCTATTTTAAAGGTAACAGACCCTGATAAAGACTTTACAGTCTGCATGGATGCAAGCAAAGAAGGCTTTGGAGGTTTCCTAACTCAAGAAGGAAATGTTATTTGTTACGAGTCACGAAAGCTAAAAGAACATGAATGAAACTATGTCACACATGACTTGGAATTAGCAGTTGTAATTCATGCATTAAAAATGTGGCAACGCTATATAATGGGCATAAAATTTTTATTATTAACCGATAATAGTGGTGTGAAATTCTTATTCAGTCAACCAGATCTTAATGCAAGGCAAGCAAGGTGGTTGGCCTTCTTGAGTGAATTCGATTTTGAAGTAAGACACATGAAGTGTAAGGAAAACAAAGTGGCAGATGGATTAAGTAGAATAACTCATGGGTTTTTTGAGATAAGTATTAGCAATGAAGAAAGCGACATTAAGAAAAGGATAAAATCTGCAAGTGGTAATGACGAAAACTACATCGAAACTGTGGCAGATTTGCAAAGTAATGCATAAAATTTGGAGAGAACAGATCTAAGTTTAGATAGAAATGGGTTGTTAAGATTTAAAAACAAGATGTACATACCAAAAAATGTTGAATTAAAGATAACAATTTTGAATGAAGTGCACAAGAAGCCATATTTTGGTCATCTGGTATACCAGAAAATGGTAACAACATTGAGGAAGTTGTTTTATTGGCCTAACATGAAAGGTGAGACAAATGAATACTTATCTAAGTGTTTAGATTGTCAACAGGTGGACGTTGAACATCAGCATCCATCCGACCTATTACAACCTCTACCTATACCAGAGTGGAAGTGGGAAACTATCTCACTGGACTTTATCACAGGTTTGCCTAAAACTCAAAAGAAGAATGATTTGCTTATGGTAGTAATTGATAAACTTAGCAAGTATGCACACTTTATTCCTGTGAAATATACTTATAAATCTATTAACATCGCTGAAATATTTATGAAGGAAATACTTAGATTGTATGGTATTCATAAAATGGTGATTTCAGATAGAGATGTCAAATTTACATCAACGTTTTGGAAAGAATTGTTTGCAGGGTTGAATACTAACCTGAATTTCAGCACAAGCCACCATCCACAAACGGATGGGAAAATTGAACGAACGAACCAGACTGTGGAAGATATTTTACGAATGTACGTAAGGAAGAAACCAACTAAGTGGGAGGAATATCTAAATTTAGTGGAATTTGCTTACAATAATGTCTATCAGACATCAACTAAAATGAGTCCCTTCAAAGTAAGGTATGACATAAAATGTTCAATTCCAATTAGCTGGGATGACCCAGTTGACAGACTCATGATGGGACTAGAAATGCTTTAGGAAATAGAGAAACTGGTAAGAAAGGTACAACAGAATTTAAAAGAGGCACGGGATAGACATAAAATCTACGCAAATTGTAAAAGAAGACACCAGGAATTTCAAGTTGGATACCACGTGTATTTAAAAGTTAAAGAAAGAAGAATTTCATTAAATATACGAAAAAGTTCAAATTCAATGCACAGGTTTTGTGGCCCCTTCGAGATCTTAGCTCGAATTGGACTTGTGGCATATCAACTTGCACTCCTTGCAAATTTAAAAGTTCATAATGTATTTCATGTTTTTTTGTTGAAAACGTATATTGATGATCCTACTCACATCATTTATTGGAACATGGTGTAGGTGGAACCAGAAGGCAAGTTCTAAGCGGAACCTTTGCATATTCTGGACAAGAAAGAAACAATAGTATAGAATAGAGCCATTGCCCAGGTAAAAGTGCAATGGAAGAACTTGAGAATTGGAGGAAGATTTGCAGAAATCTTACCCAACCCTATTTCGAGAGAGGAATGAGAACTGAGGATGGTGTTGTACTAAAGGGGGAGAAGATGTAGTATCCCCAAAAATAATTAATTCTTACATTCTATATGCACTTAGGAATAATTTTTCTTTCTTGGAAAATTCATATTTGGAACATTATTGCCATTTATGGAAAATCTGAATTTGAAATTTGATTATTTGTAATCAATTATTTGTGATTGTTGGGAAAAGATTTGATTTTTCCAACCAACTCTTTGACTATGACACATGTAAAAGACAATTCTTTTTATATATTAATTGTTGAAGGAAAAATGGAACAGGCAGGTTGAAAACAACTGACCATGAGTCCATTATTGGGGAACATACTTGAGTTACCTCAGGGCTGAATTTTACAAGTGGAAAATGAGGAATTTGACCATTAGCCGAACTTGAAAATCAAGGATTTGTAAAGCTGTGAAAATTCCTGAGGGAAAAAGACCTAGGCAAAAGTTGTTCATGATATACAACATATGGGAGGAGGCAGGACATTGCTTGGTATGTTGGAGAGAGGATATCACTTGTTGTTATGAACATTGTTTGGAGTGTGAGGCAAGGGGATTTTTGATATGGAAAGAGGACTGTAGCAAAAGAGGATCATTGGAATTCTCCCTCATGGCCTCATGGTTAGGCTAGGGGGTGAACAAAGCAAGTAGTTTGGTTGTTTTTTTCTATGGTTCAGTGGAACTTGGTTGTTCCATTTGTGTTCTAGCATCTTATTTAGATATGTACATCTACTTGTTTTCTTGTGGAATGTTTTGTTAATTATTAGCTGATAGAATGAAAGGGTTATAGGATAATTATCTTAGAGGTTGATTATATTCACTGAGCAAAGATAAAAAACTATTGTGAGTTTTAATTCCTACTGAAGATGAGTTATAGCTATATAAAATTAACAATAATATCATGGTTTTGAGCTTGGATTGGAAATATATGTATATGTTTGACTAGGTATCAATAAATGTTAGAATTGTTGCTTGTGTACGAAAAATTTACAGGTGAATGCATACTTCAATAGAGGATAAGTGTGTGTATTTCCATGTATCAATATAGATATATTTATATACATAAATATACATGCATAATAACATATCAGTCTTTGTACATATGCCATAGAACAAAGAATAAAGCAAATAGCACTCTTCCCCTTTGAAAAGAAATTACATTTTATATATATAGGGAAAGAGAATACACTCTCTATATATATGGTCCATAGACAAATGGAGATTTAATAGTTTACACAATACATGATACCACAATCGTTGTAAACTGTAGAATCATATTCAAATGGAGTCCATTTACAACTGTGTATCCATTAAGAAGTAAATTACAAATAATCATTTTATACATGAAAACCCTGATTCCGATTTATCATGGTTGAATACACTAGGGTAAAGACCCTATAATATTAACAAACAGAACACGGAGAGTTTTAATTTTAACATTGAGATTTGGAACTCAAATACCTTTCGAGTAAGGATCTTTCCTTCGTTAGTTTTCTTCGAAATGTTTAACCCTGCAAAGGGAAAATCGACAGATTTTAGTAAATTGTGCTAAAATAATCAAAACAAAATGAAATTAAACAGTAAAGATTTAGCAAGTGGATCATACTTATCTTATAGATGGCATGAATGCGATCCTCCACCGACATTGAAAAGAGGACATGTCCACATTCCAAAGGGGAGGAGTGGACAGATAAATGGTTGATGGGTACCCTCGCAAGGAAAACAGGGCCCCATCATTAGTTTTGTAACCAAAAGGAATCTAATTCAATGCTCTATAATGTTAACGAGTAATTAAAAAGTGTTAAAATATTTAGTATTTTTCATAACCAAAATAATAAATTTCAGAAATTATAGGCATAAAATTCCCAATTCAGGACTACAAACAAAGTTGCAGGACTTTGCTCCCATAAATGTTAAAACTTACGAGTTGTTGATTAGAAACTCAAACAAGTTTACACATGGATTTCAAGCACACGAGACTTGAGAAGAATATTATATAAGTTACTAGAAGTATAAACTCATATGGAATTTAATTATGTATAGAGAGAACAGTCTGACAAACATAACAAAGTTTTGTATAAATATGTGAAACATGAATAGGAAAGTATTACATGTCAGTTACTAAATGCATACATTTAGGTAAGAAACCTCACTGCATACAGATGGGACATGTTTATGAATATACATCGTGTATTTTTGAAAACAAATTAAATCACAGTAAGTCCTGAGATGTGTACTCTCAGGTTTAAGAGCCGATAGTTTGGAAATTCAAACAAAGATGCAGAACTTTGTTTACCTATGAAGTTGCCATTTTAAAACTCAAAAGAAAACGAAATCGTAAATATCAACATAACAAGTAAAATGCGCAATACAGACATAATGAAATCACTTTGTTGCTGCAGAATACGGTCTTGCAATTAGAAAGATCTAGACAGGGTATGGAGGGTATCTCATTATACTATTTTTCTCACATGAAAGAAGTCTAGATTCATTATTTAGAATAAAGATTTAAGAACAAAGAAGTAGGACAAAAAAAACTTACATAAGTGTTTAGGCGGTATAAAGTTATAGTGAAATCTGTTATTACAGATGAGCTGCATGAAACTATGATACCGATGCCTAGTATTGACGTTTAAGTGAAAAAGTAAGCTAATTGGACCTTATTCGCCCTGCGCTCAGAATGTAGGAGACAGAACACAGTAGAGGGTCATCACCTTACCCATGGTAAATGTATCAATGATTACATACAGTCAGATAACGAAAAATGGACAATGAAACATACCGAATCTTTAAATCCCTGAAAGACTCAACCCAGGAATTTAACCTCTATCGAGTTTTAATAGAGATCAATCACACAGTATGAGAAACTAAAGATACAACAAGCTTGACTCTATTTTAGAAAAATAACTCATGCATTGTTGGGCATTCGTGTTCCCTTTGGTATGCTAATACAGTCCAGGACTTTCTACAAGGTTTCGTAGAGGTGAAAATAGCTATCGCAGGGTATAAAGATTTTGGAACCTAGCACAGAAAAATAAATTGAATCTACAATGAAACCCTAAGCATTGAAAGGGTACCCAACAAACCCATAGTGCACTAACTTGGATCCAAGAACATCAAAACCAATAGAGCCAACAGGAAATAGATATTGACTAGCATGTATTACGATATTCAAGAGTAATAGGGTTCAAAAATAAAACAACCAAGAGTCTTCTTACCTTGTATAAGGTAGTATCCAACCGGTATATTCCTCCTGTTCTTTCTGCCTAGGCCGAGCCCACTCCAAGATACTAGACATACTTACTAAGTTTAACATTGCAGGGTTAGCACAGAAGCATTTTCGCAAACGACACAGAACCAAAGGAGAAAACGAACCAATAGCCACCTAGAAACACTTCGTTGAGCAGAGTAATAGTGGCAGTTGTGAAAATGTACCTTGCCATGTGAACTGAGTGAGGTGGCACGGATACGTTGGGCACAGTGGTCGAGCGATAACTCAGTGAGGTAGGTTTACAGAACACAATAAATGTTTTAAGTAAGGTTTTTATGTAATGACTGTCATACCTTTAAACAAACCTCTTATCAATTTATGGCGGGGTATAATGCGATTCAGTTAGGGTTACATCTATTCCTTTTAGTCATGTCCTTCTCTTCTGGTTAAGGAATTGCTCTTATAGTTTCGATTTGTTAACACATGTGTCATGATAATGACTGCTATCATGGGGAGGCTTCTAACGACAACAAACGCAACCTCTATTTCCAAGCATGTCATAATAACAACTATGAGTATTAGCACATGTACTTACAGGAGTCATGTTAGCAATAATTATGTAATAATGGATTCAGTCCATATGTGACTTGTATGCTAAACGATACACTTATACTAGGGATCGTTTATATATATATAATCCTTGTAGTATGTATTGTAGTATACTAGTACAAGTATGATGGAATTATCAAAGTGGGGTTGAAATAGTTTAGGTACTAAACTATTTCTTTTCCTATATCCATGAATAGGAATGTTGTCAACTATGAGACTTAGTTATTTGTGCATAGTGAATAGGTGCACTTGTATATTAATGGATTAACAATTTAGGTTGATGGGTGGACTATGATATAGTCAATAAGTTCGTAATAGTTACGCGAGATGTATGATATATTTTATGATGTGATTCCAATGATAAAGTTATTCTATATAACATTGCACTTATGCCAAGAAAAGTTAAGCATAATTTTTTTCAGGAGACAACATAAATGGCAGAACTACTCTTCATATATAACTAAAAAATGTTTTGAAAAAATTATTGAAGGTGAAAGGAGATTTAATGTCCCTAATAAAAAAAATATTTATTTGGCAAATTTGGGGTACATTACAAGATAGAAACAAGTAAGAAGAGGAAGAGCAAAGACATTGTTAAAAATGATGAGGCTCCTAAGGAACAAGAAGAAGGAGGATCTCATTACTCTCCACAAAGGGAGGTTTCACCCAAACCAACTCTAGAGACAAAAAAAAATCCATCAACTAGAGCCACAAGAACAAAGGGAAGGAGGTTACTTTTCCCCTCACCATCTGTTGTAGATGAAGCTAGAGCTAGGAGTCCTTTCACCAAGTCATTATCAAAGAAGGAATGTATTGAAAAGGAGGACATAGTCGGAGCTTCCATCAAGAGAAAAGGTAAATATAAAGTTGAATTTGTTGAAAAGAATATTGAGGTTATAGACATAACCACTCCTCCATAAAACCATACCTTCAAAAGGCTGAACAAACATCTTAAGGAGGCTAGAGATGAAACTGTTAATTTGAAAAGAGAAGGTTTGGTTGAAAGGAAAAAGTTGAGTGACCTTATGGATATGTATCTGGAAACTATTGATGAGGCTAGGTTTGTAGCAAAGAGAATTTTGCCTCTCCATACGAAGCTTAAGAATTTATATAGACAAAACAAGGATTTACAAGCTCAGATAAGAAGACTTAAAATGAAGTTGTATCATTTTAAGGAAGAACTAGCCCAAATAAATTTGAATATGTTGGCCCAAGCTACCAAAAGGAGGATTTCTAGGCTTAGAAAGTAATGGATGAAATACCTTAAGCAATCTCAGTTTTGGACGTGCTTATCCTTGCATTTTTGAAGATTTTGAGGAAGTATCATTCCTATGAATGTGTTTTTCACTCATACAACAAATTATGAAATTTCTACAGGCATCCCTAACTCTGAAGAAGGTGTTTTGGGTGTTTTGGGGGTTTATTAGACTAATTTGGCAACTACAAGAAAGTTCACAGCACCTCGCGCTGCGAACTAGTTTCTACAATCAAGCACTGTGAATTTTGCTACAAACTGCCTCATACATTCAACGTTAGAGGATATGCTATGAATTCCAATTTTGATGATTTCAAGAGGTTTAATGATTGTCAATTGGCTAGGGGAGCATGGTACAGTTGTTGGAGTTCATTTTAAAGCTGGAAGATACCTAGAAAGAAGAGGAATGCGATCAAGGGACACCTCATCATGCAATATTAAGGTGTTAGGATAGTTTCCAACATTATCCCTTTTGTATTAGTTTGTTATTTCCAGTTTGTACAGGTGTAATTACTTTAGTTTTGGATGGGAGAATCATATGCTAGAGGATGGAACTCACATTGTATGTTATTATTCCCTATCTAGGATTTAAAAGAGGCATTATAAATCATTTTGTGGGTTTGAATGATTGATGTAAAAGACGCTTTGGTGATATTAATATAATAGAGCCTTCTATGGTTTGATGTATCAAACTGGATGAATTTTTGTCTAATGGAAATCGATTTTCTCTCTTGCCATCTTGTTTCTCTCTCACTCTAAAATTTTAGTGTCATTGAACAATTCAAATGATGTTTTGTAGTTGTATTGCAATGGAGGTTTGATTATGATGTTCTTATAACGTTTCTCAGAGTTTAGCTTTGATTTAAGAAGCTTTTGTATCAAAAAAATTTCCTTCATTTGTCTACTGGTAAAGCGTGATGCTAGTGGTAGAATTACTACACTTTTCTCACTAAAGTATTATTTATATCCATATTAATTCTCAAATCCTTGATCCAAGTTAGACAATACCTCTTTTGTTGATGCATTTTATCTAGAATTTCCTGTGTTTTCACATTTCTAGACTAAGTTGTATCCATTTGAAACCACATTTTAAGACTTACCTCATAAACCTATTGATGGGTACTGAGATTTCACTTTAGAAGTCAAAGTGTAACGTTCAGTGCTATCATCCTCTATGGTGGAAAAAAAGAGAAACGTTGAAGCACAAGATTCTATTAATTTGTTTCATGAGCAAGCTCTCACACGAGAGAGGGATGAAATGATGGAGAATTTCGTGCACATCCTTCAATGCCTGTTGATAGAAACATCAACATCTTAATAAAGCAACAACTTTGGAGGCACCTCTCCTTTCAAGGTAGAATTTAATTTTTATATTCCCGTATTTGAAGGACGAAAAGATGCAGATGCCCTAGAGAAATGGTTAAATATTCTAAAAGGTTATTTCTCTATTCACAATTTTTTGGACAAGGAAAATATCACCTTCACACTCCTTAAGGATGTCCCCCATGTAAAACATTGGTGTGAAACTTACTAGGAGAAAAGTTCTGCATAAGAGTCTAGAATATATGGGGCTGAGCCCACTTGGGATTTTTTGTGGATGCGGTCAAGGAACAATATTACCCTGTTGGTAACTATGACGACCAATACATGAGATGGTACAAACTGTGACAATAGAGGGTAAAAGTAGTGTAAGAGTTCAAAAATAATTTATATACCTTACACACCAAGCTGGGTATCAAAGACCTTGAGTGGCATCTGGTTCTGAAATACCACAAGGATTTGCATCGATACATTCAAACCAAAATGGATTTCTTAGACATCTCATCATTGGAAGATGCCTATCGATATGTTGTCAAAATCGAGAAAAAATTTAGGGACCAAAACACATGGGAGTTTGGGTCTACAAATCCGAAACAACTGAAGTATGATAAAGATGACCCTAACAAACAACCTCTCGAAATATGTTATGAACCTAAAAATAAATATAAATAGGTAATAATTAAAAATATAAATAACTAATGATTAATAATTAATTATGTGATGATTGATGAATATCAATATATATCTATATTGTATGTTACGACTATGTATCAATAAGAAGTTGACATCGTCATCGGGTTACCCTAGTTTAAAAGTCTAGGTACCTTCATATTAAAGATGCAGAAAATGTTTGTGACATTGCCCTATAAGGAGAAGATTATAAAATTACAAGACACTACCTCAGAGCTAGATCTCATAAAACCAGAGGACTTTAACGATATCTCAGAAATAATACGTCAAGAAAATAAAAAATCAATGCAAAGGATGCAAAACAAATTTGACAAAGTTATTGCAGAAAAAAATGAAGACATTTCTTGCTTAAAAGACCACAGTAAAAAACTACTTACACAGATGAAGAAGTCAAGAAAAAAAAACAATGTGATTCAAAGTTGGAACAAGAAAAGAAGGATCTCGAAAAGGAATTGAAGAAGAACCTCTCAGAGAAAGAAGAAGAAAATTCTCACTTGAAGAACCTTAATGAGAAGATACTAGAACAAATCAAAAATTTGAAAGAAGATCAACTTGAATATCGAGACATTAAAAATATCAACAAATCAAATAATGAAGAAAGTATGGAAAATCAACTAAAAAAAAGATAACATCGAATGTCAAAGTACAAACAATGGAAGCTCCAAATATACTTACTAATGAAAATTTAGCCATTAACAAAGCAACATCTACACATGAAGAAAATCATATATTGAAGTTAAAAGAAGAAAACGTTGGAAGTATGATAAGAGAAAGTAGTGTTATAATAAATCCCTATCGACATACAAATCATAAGAGAAAATATCCAATCAGAATATCAATATTATTCAAGATGAAAACCCTATAAACACCCAGTTTCACAGAATATTGACTTAGGGTGGGCTCACTCTTTTACAATTCAATGGTTCTTATCAACGATTAAAATATCCCATCAAATCAATTCCTCAACACTCACTACTTCAAGAATGAAGAATCATGACAAAATATTACAAGCTAATGCAAGAGATAAGTCTTCCATAAGTATGCTTTGAGGAAAAACCATTTTTAAGGGGAAGGGAATGCTATCAACATAAAAATACATATAAATAGGTAATAATTAATAATTTAAATAACTAATGATTAATACTTAATTATGAAGAGACATGACATATGAAAGGTCATGTCTCTTATAAAAGGGAACCCCTGTGTGGGTATATATATAGAAGCCCTCGTCCTCATTGTAATACCATCTTATTCATATCATATTATTATACATTATTATGAAATATATTTACTATTCTTAAATGGATTATTGTGTGTTGTCTTATTTATACTAGATATTTACATAGTGAACCAGCTTGGTTCACCACAAAAAGCAGTCCAAGCCACGAAAAAAGAAGGGTAACAAAAAGATAAAAAATGACACTAGAAAGTGGTGTGATTTCCACAAAATCCCCTGGCACAACACTGATGAATGTTTCTCAAAACAATCATTGGTCACTGAGATAAAAGAAAATGAGTTGAAACCTGATTCAAAAAATAATGGGAGAAGACATATCATAGATGCAGACCCCATTGCTATTGTCACGACCGCAACAATTAAACCAGATGAAACAACATATACTGAAGAGGGGGAGCACATTTTTCATTTACAAATGTGGTTGAAGGGGACCCCGTTGCATTTCATTGATGATAGAAGAAGCTAGAAGAAACTGATCTCAGCATAGGTCGTTAGACATTTGGGATTGTCCGCAACATTGCACCTACAACCATAAAATATTGGATCGCTTTGTTGATACAGAGAGGGGGGTGAATCAATATCAAGTTCAATTTAAAACCTTTTTCAACTTATACTTAAACCATTCAACTATATCTTATGAGCAATGAACAATGGTATAAGAGTTACACCAATACACCACAATACACCATGCACAATATATGAGAAATAACCAATAGTTAGTGTTCAAGGGAAGTAATGACTTCCAAAGGTAGCTACAACTTACAAATGTAAAGGGAGGGGTAAACCTCCAAGAGGAAGATAGAATCCTCTAATATCAATAGAGGATTTAAATCTCCATCATTTCCCCTTCCTTCCACCCAGGAATATATGAGAGATAATAAAACTTTACATTAAATCATCACCATCAACCAACCATCACATAGAATTTGATAATGCTTCCTGAGACTTCTTCAATTTATGAAATTACTCAATTCTTTGAATACTCTGATCCTATAGATAATATTACTCAATGTATTCTTTGAAAATTCTCTAAGTTTCACCCCTTGAATCCTCCCCAAAAAGAAGTTATAGAGAGAATGGTATACTTTGTTCAATTTTGGTTAATATAGGATATCGAACTTATACAAAATTCCCTGTGCTCAATATTTACCATCAAATTCTGAAACTCGCACACAAGAAACTACAATCCGTACTATTTCCAATTTAAATTGTCCCACTTCATTTGGATTCCCTATGAAGAAGTTATGACTGTTTTACCTAGAACACATGTTTATTGACTGGCTTCAGGTCTGGTCAAAATCCCTATCTTCCACAGAGTGTATATCCATAATTATAGAGAATCAAGAGCTGAAACTTTTACCACACGTACCTCGATATGTCTTCTAAATACCATATCAATTTCACCATCTGAATCATTCTAGAAAAAGATTTATAGCGAAAATGGTAAGACTTGTGTATCAAATAAATGTATAATGATATTTATTTATACCATTTATGTCACTTCCTTTTAACATTAGCGCCGACATGACACTTTCTTATTTTGTAATTTTGTTCTTTAATTATCTTTAGGGCCTACATGTACTTCCTTCTTCAATTCACTTTGTCATATTCAAAAATTCATTTCTCCTCAACCATGAGGATCCACGTGACGTTCCACATACCACCGGAAACAACATGATGTATACTATCCATCCATTGGTGTTGTATCTTCATGTGCATTGTCCTTCATTTCCAAATACCTTCATCAATCTTTCGGTCCAAAACCCATGACTAGGGTTGACATCAATGACAACAACCAATCTTCCAACAATATCTCCCTGTGTCATCGATGACAACACTCATGGTCCCCCTATCATCATGATCCCAATTTCTCTCTCCCTTTGACATCAATGGAAAAGAGTAGGGCTTCTCCCCCCGAGTTTAATTGGAAAAGGTAAATCTCTTCTTTGGAGTTGCTCCCCCTGGACATGTGGCACTCAATAATACTTCATCCTTATTTTTTGTATTTGAGAATTTTTCTTCCTTGGAATCCTTTTCTGTGGCTTATATATTCTCTCCCTTCTTCATGTCTAGGATGTATATGTTATTTGGTCTTCTTGTTGCAGTTGCAATCAATCTTCCTGAGTTATTTTATCTGATTTTACATTTTCGGGAGTCAAACGTAAGAGTGTATCCTTGATCACATTATTTGCTGACACTAAGGAGATTATGCTTTAGATATTAAACCAATAGGACTTTTCCTGCTTTTACATTTTCACTTCCAAGCTTTATAATTCCTTTTCCAAGTATTTTAGTAGATGAGTCATCTCAAAATGTAACATTTCCACCCTTTTTCTTCAAGCTGAAAAATTTTCTTTGATCTCCGGTCATATGAGATGAGAACCCACTATCTATGAACCATTCATCTACTTCTTTGCATTCTTTAGCGACCAATGTTAGTTGACAATTTTCATTTTGTGGAATTTCTTTCCTTTTCCATGTTGTAGTTGGTATACAGACATTTGGCATATGATTATCTTCCTTCATCTCTTTGCAATCTTGTGCTTTATGACCAAGATTATTGCACTTGTAACATACAATACTTTGATCCATTAATGGGTCAAATGGATTATATTTTCTGTTCATAGGTCTATGAACATTTTCATATCTACTATTTTCACCATTCATGTAGCTTGCATAGTTATTCCTTCAATTGATTCTACAATTGATTTCCTTGTGTCCAAAATTTCCACAAGTATAACAATGTCCAAGAAATAAAATTTGATACCTCGGAGTAAGTGATATTCTTTGTGGTGTCATCTGGGTTCATGATCTATTCTTTTTTAGTTTCCTTCATAATGATTTATTTCATACCTGATGGGAGAGGATCTTCTTGATGTCTCATTCCTTCTAAATTCTAGTCTTCTATCTTGTTGTTCAACTTGTTATGGAGTGTTGGTTTCATCATTTTCATCTTCCTTCTCTTGTTTTGTTGTCTTCAAGCTGTCATTGTATCCTAGTCCTGTCTTTTCATTTGGAGATCTTTGATTGCTAAGGATATCATCTAATTTTTCAGTGCTTTTTTTGAATTTATTCAACTTTTATGTTGTCAATAGTAGCTTCCCTTTTGTGTGATCCAATTATTCTTTCAATTTCTCATAATATTCTAATTGTTCCTTCAAGCTATTAATGGTCTTTTCAAGCTTGTAATTTTCTTCTTCACAACTACTCAATTCACCTTTTAGTATTATGTTTGTGTTTCTAAGATTGTTATTTTCAGTCTCAACATGCTTCAACTTTTCAATATTCTCATCTTCTTGTTCACTCTTTGCATTGTCTTTGTATCCCCAAAAAGAATCAAGGTTGGTTTCTTCATCTGAATCTTCTTCACAAATGATTTATTCTTATTTAGAATTCTTGTGATCATCATCCTGGGTTTCTTGGGTTATGAAGAGGACTTCTCCTCCATCATTATCTTCTTCATCACTCTCATCTGAGGAGATGTCATCATCCTTGGAGTAGAATATTTTTTTATTATTGAGACGTCTCTTTTTATAGTAAAAGTTTTCAACAATATGTCATATTCCACCACAATTAAAGCATTTGAGAGGAGACTTACCTTTGTATCTTCCACTTCCCTTCTAAAACCTTCTTACAAAATTTGTTATTTCTTCATTAAGGTCATTATCCTTGTCTTTTGTCTTCTTTATGGATTTAAAGGCTACTTCATTGTTTGGCTGGTCACTTTTTGTACCTGTCCTCATTTCATATGCTATAAGAGACCCATGTAATTCATCCATTGTCATTTTGGTCAAATCCCTAGTTTCTTAAATGACAAAGACCTTAGCATCATACTTCGAGAGAAGTGATCTCAACACTTTTTGTACAACCAACGATTCATCAAGATCTTCACCTAATTCTATGATAGCATTAAAAACTTCATCAACTCTACGAAGATAGGTTGTGATAAATTCATTTCCATTCATCTTCAATTTTTTAAATTCTGCTCTATGTTGTTGAAGCTTGACCTGCTTAACTGTTGGACCACCTTCGTAGATACTCTTGAGTTTGTCCCATACCTCTTTAGCAGTGTTGCAACCCATCACTTTGCTAGCAATGGTTGGTGCCAATGTTGCTAGAATAATATGTGTGGATTTTGAATTGCAACTCATAAGCTTCTTCTAATTTGGATCGGTTGGAGCATTATTTGGGATTACATAGCCATTTATAACTGAATACCAAATGTGTACTCCCAAAGCCGTTAAGTAAGTTTTCATTCTATCACTCTAGTATGCATAATTTCTTCCATCAAATTTTTGAATCCCATTTGAAATGTGCTAATGGTCATCCATCTTTGCTCAGGATTTTCCTTCCAGTAGTTAAACTGTTCTGAAGGCAACCTGATCTGATACCAATTGTTGATACTGAGAGGGGGGTGAATCAATATCAAGTACAATTTAAAACCTTTTTAAACTTATACTTAGACCATTCAACTATATCCAATGAGAAATGAACAATAGTATAAGAGTTACACCAATACACCACAATACACCATGCACAATATATGAGAAATAATCAATAGTTATTGTTCAAGGGAAGTAATGACTTCCAAAAGTAGCTACATATTCCAAATGTAAAGGGAGGGATAAACCTCCAAGAGGAATATATAATCATCCAATATCAAGAGAGTATTTAACTCTCTATCATTTCCCCTTCATTCCACCCAATAATATATGAGAGATAATAAAACTTTACATTAAATCATCACCATCAACCAACCATCACATAGAACCTGATAATTCTTCACAAGACCTCTTCAATTTATGAAATTATTCAATTCTTGGAATACTCTAATCCTATAGATAATATTACGCAATGTATTATTTGAAAATTCTCCAAGTTTCACCCCTTGAATCCTCCCCAAAAAGAAGTTATAGAGAGAACGGTAGACTTTGTTCAATTATGGTTTATTCAGGATACTAAACTTGTAAAGAATGTCCCGCACTCCATATTTACCATCAGATTCAGAAACTCGGACACAAGAAACTAAAGTCGGCACACTTTCCAATGAAATTCATCCCACTGTATTTGGATTCTATATGAAGAAGTTATGATTGTTTTACCTGGAACACTTGTTTACTGATTAGCTTCATGACTGGTCAAAAACCCTATCTTCCATAGAGTGTATCTCCATAATTATAGTGAATCAAGAGATGAAAATTTTACCACATGTACCTTGATATGTCTTCTCAATACCATAGCAATTTCACCATTTGAAACATTCTATAAACAAAGTTATAGCGGAAATTGTAAGATGACCTGAAAATAACATACCTTAGAACACATAACCAAAAGACTTCATCCTCCCTTGAAATTTGGCCTTCTTTACTTCTCATTTCCTCTGAAATTTGACTTGTGTATCAAATGAATGTATAATGATATTTATTTATACCATTTATGTCACTTCCTTTTAACATTAGGGTCGACCTAACACTTTCTTAGTTTGTAATTTTGTTCTTTAATTATCTTCAGGGCCTACATGTACATCCTTCTTCAATTCACTTTGTCATATTCAAAAATTCATTTCCCCTCAACCATGAGGATCCACGTGATGTGTTACATACCACTCAAATCAACATGATGTATACTATCTATCCATTGGTGGTGTATGTTCATGTGCATTGTCCTTCATGTCCAAATACCTTCATCAATCTTGCGGTCCAAAACTGATGACTGGGGTTGACATCAATGACAACAACCAATATTCCAACGGGATTCACCAGGGAAAATATCTTTGTGTCAACCAACAGTTTTGATTTTCATACGACATATATCCCTTCAAGGAAGATGTATTATTTGATTTTTCCCCACTGGATGTTTGGAATGTTCTCTTGTGCCAACCATATATGTGTAAGTACCATGCTATCTATGATTCTCAACCCCGTAGTGTCATTATTACTCTTGGGGGTCATCTCTACAGGATACCATACATATTTCTGACTATTGTCCCACCTAAATAGAGGCATAAGGTAGTATCCCATTCTACAAAATTCAGCTTCTTCAAAATCTATTCAAAAGGTGAACAAAAGAAAACCATTGCAGTCTCATACCAAACACCTTTTTTCTAGCGCAAGCAGGTCAACAAGATTGAAGTAAAGCATGAGGATTCCTTCTACACATAGTCATATCATGTATCCATACTGGTTAAAAAGGTCGAACCCTTCCAGTCACAGGTTCGTGACAACATTCAACAAGTTAAGAAGCGCAACTTCTGCAGCAAGGAAAGCAACTCATCAAGATGCAAATTCAACAAACACTTTTCCCTCTCCCTCGAACACTCAACGCGATGGATAACATTGCTTCCTAAGGAGGGATGATTAATCTAGGTGCATATCAGTGGCCACCCACATATTCTAACTAGCTCAAAACAGTCTTCTAGCAATTTACTATTTTTAGTATTTTTTGGTTCCTAAACTTCTGAGGCCATTTCATGGGCCTAAATGAAGTTGTTTAGGTATTTATCACCTCATTAATATGAAAAGGCTTTGTTTGAGCCCCCAAAATGAAACTCATCGATGGCACCTTTCGAAGGAGCTATCGTGCACCCCAAACGAAGATCGAATGCCAAAGTTACACCCCCGAGAAGTTGATACACCAAACTACCCAAAACGGGGTTTGCAAAACTATTGGATTTTCATCTTCTGGGGTTAGGATTTTGGATTTTGTTTATGTTAAAAAGGACTTGGAACCTCATTGTAACAATCATATTCTTGTGAATGTGAGTAGCCGTCACATTTCTTCTCAGGGATAAGATGCCACCATTCTAGCGAGTCTTTCACTCTATATTTTTATAGTTTTGTACATTTCGTTCATTAATAGAAATTGTGTATTATTGTATCTATGTGTTTATGGTTGCATCTCTGATATATATTTATGTTATATTATTGGATATCTAATATATCTCTGTACATTTCTTTATTATATCTCCACTCTCTTTTTGTGCCGAAAATAATCTGGATCACCTATGCACATCCATTGACGGATTGTTTTCATGGATTAACACCCGTTTGCACCATTCAACAACTTGATTAGTGGATTAAAATTGATTGGAATGGGGGTTCATATGATACCTTCGAACTGCTTGTTTTACACATGCCCCTGCATCGCCGTTCTCTCATATTCCATGACTAGTCTCAAATAAATTCCAATAATGTGTAATATTTTATTTCTTGTGAAGGCGACACAACCAATAGAATGATTGTGAATATTTGAAATTACCTACACATCCATATGACCATATCCAGTGTTGATAGAATCTGATCCCACGTTCTTTCAATGAATCATGAAATTTATCAAAACAATGTTGTACATAATGTGTATCATGTGCCCGATCATCACTTATATAAAAGTGATATTCTTTAATAACATGTTGATTGTCATTGGTGCTTTCTATGTTATAAACACTTTGTTGAGCATGTCTATATAGAATGTAGACAAATATAGTGACTTGATCAAAATAATAATATTCACTATGTATTTATTTTTGTGCAGCGAATGGGTAATTCTCTGCAAAATAAACTACTCACAAAATTTTCCACGGTACAAAGACTTCATGAGATTGTTTGAATTGTAGGTCTTTCCATTGAGCTCTATGTGAATGATGTGGCATATCCCACGTGGCATAAAAATAAACTTGGAACCCCTACGAAGATGCCACGTCACCAAGTGGGCCCACACATCACATTGTACCAGGTTCGAAGTCAACACATTGCCATGTTCCTTCTAAAAATACAAATGGAACCCCTACGAAGATGCCCCACCACCAGATGGGACTCACACATCACATTGTACCAAGTGTCAAGCCAACACACTACCAAGTCCCCACAGGATGTCGTCTGACTTAGTCAACAACGATGAGGAAGGAGTGGGAGGTTTTATCCTATGATCTAACTTAGTCAACAACGATGAGGAAGGCATGAGTAGTCTGACCTAGTAAAAAATGATGAGGAAGGTGTGGAATTTTGTATCCTAGGTTTTATCCTTTTTGGCTTCTAGTCACACATCCACATGATACATTAATAATATCTCAAGATCTAGGGCACGCAATCATAATAAGGAGGCCCCGTTGGAAAACTTAAACAAAGGAGAATGCCATGGGACAATTGATTTTAGGAAATAATTAGGCTAAACACTCCTAAATTTCTAGAAAAGAAGGTTATGAAATTGTAACGAACTAGAGTAAGTGTTTGGGAAAAAATAGACTAAATGGATCTTCTACTGTTGAAATATCATCCCAATAGTATCTATTTTCTGTTAATGGAAGAACATGAGGAAATTTAGATCTCATATTTAGTTTTTATTAATTAATTTAGAGTTTTCCTTAGAATGCTTTGGTTTTCGAGTGTTTTAATTCTAGATTTAGTTTTCAATACCAATATGTTTTTAACGTTAATTCGTTGATATTGTGTAGATATTTTTCGAAGGATTTTATCACTTGCAGACCCAGGATTCCTAGATTGGACATATGAAGAGGAAAAAGGAGAATTTTCCAGCTCAAAGAGGGATGTATGGATGTTGTCCAAGGGGTCCAAATTCTGGAAAAGGAAGAAACTTTGCACTATTGTAAAATTGATTTTTTCAAGGAACGTGGAACCTTAGGGACGATATATAGAGATGTTGGAGACTAGAGGAACTCATGCTATCGTGAACGATTCTTTGATGTTCCAGAGATTGTAATAAAACACTTATTCTTATAGATTGTTGTATAATTTGAATGTTGGTTGTTATCCTTTCCTTTATTCAGTTTTAGTTTTATCTCTATTATGAATGAGTGTATTTTATTTTTTTACTTTATCTCAGCACTATTATTAATGCCTTATATGAAGAGTGGTTCAAAGTAAGATCCTAATTGAATTTTGGATTCAAAGGAGTTTATGCGTATTAGTTGATAGATGTTTACTAGATGACTGCACATTCATTCTTTTTCTAACCATTCCTATATGATAGAACTAATTCAATGATACAAGAGGGAATATTATTTTTAATTGAGTATTAGTCTTTTTATCTCTCTTGATCAATGAGGGAATATTGTCTTTTTCAATCAAAATAGGTTACTTTCCTTTTTTTTTTATGTATTCATAAGAAGTTACAAAACCCTCATATCTGTGGGAATCACCACACCAAACAAATAACGGTCTAATTATTGGGGCTTGACTAGGCGATCTCCTTATAATGTTGAACATGGTCAATTTTGGCTATCAACATGTCCTCAGCATATTGTGGAATACACATAAAAATGAAATTTTAACAACTAACTAATTAATTACAACAAGATTTAGCTATTGTATATAACCATAAAATAGATGCATCTACAACAAGCTAAAAGAGTCATGAACTGCAACTAACATATATTTTCAACAACATATAAACCGTTCTCATTTACAAGATAAACACTTATCTTTTAATAGTAGTTGTGCAACCAAATCATTGGAGCGAATGTTTAGTCCAACCATAGACTAAGTGCTTCAAATCTCAATACTGATTCACCCTCCATCCGTAATCCAAAAAAGAGAGTAGTCTCTCACACTCCATTGACAATCCACTTTATTTTTAAAAGTGTCTTTTAATTTCAATATTACCATTAACATTAAATATGTTTTATATGGCTCCTTTAAAATTTTAATTATTTTTCATAACACTTGAAACTCTTTTTTCCACAACTACTAAACTTGATTTTTAATGTCCTTATTATGGGTGAAGTATTGGACATTTCAATTTTATACACACTATATTCCCTAAAAACTCAAGTTTTTTTTTTTTCAATTGCTAATTTCTAATATCATTTACATTTATGTATATTCAAAATAATATGTAGGCATTCTTTAAATATTATTGCATGGTATCTACTTGACAAATTAAAAAAATCTTAAGAATATTTAAAAATAATATATTTAAGTTTTAAATAAAATATACATATATTTCACAAAACTACATTAAATATACATTTTTCCAAAATTCTTATTACTGATTTTGAAGCCATCATCTTGATTCAAGCACCCTTTGAGAAAGATGCCTAAAGGAACTTTTCATGTTCTTAATTTTCATAAAATATCCAAAAAAAAAAAATTATGCATCTTAAAAAGTTCCTTTTTATACCGAAATGTACATATGCTAGAGGTAGTTTTCCTATAGTATTCAGTAGACTTAACACAGAAAAAAAGCAACTTAAAATGTCTTATTTATAATCCACACATAATCATCTGAGAGTTGGTTTCTCTATTGTATGAAATAAACTTGAAACATATCCAAAATACCATGCTAGTGTCACTACACTTTAATATCATAATTTAACTTTTAGTAAAGGAAAACTTAATATAATTTAACTTTGGAAAACTTCCTTTGATTATGATTTCTTGCATGTATTAGGAGTGATGTATGAGAGACACGACTAACTTTGATGAAACAATTTACTCTATTAGCTCAAATAACCTTTTTTAATCTATCTCGGAACGTCTCTGCTACTTCCAAAAACAACAGAATCATTGTTTTAATACAAAATAGAAAAAAAAACTTTAACCTTCGTAATGCAGCTGAAATACATTAATACAAAATATATACTTAAAAAACTTCAAATTGCGCCAACCCTGCAATCTAGTGGAAAATCACCCGAAAGAATTATACTGAACACTAAACAATACACTAATATCGTCATACGAGATGATCTTAACAATCTTTTTACTTTTCGTCTCTCCTGTAATTTGATTAAACCAAACGCATGCTAGAAATTAATTAAACAACCAGTCTAGTAGTTGATAGAGATAAGCCTGCAATAAATGCACCTACTTCACCAACTTCGGTAAACTCTTGAAAGAACCAGAAACATCTGGAAGAAGCAATTCCAGCCATTGATTTTGAAACTAATCAACGATGGAGCTCATCCCACCACTGTATAAATACTCATGCCTCTAATGCAATAGACAAGTTGTTTTGTATGTTCTTCATGTCTCTTTGTGTATGTGAGTTCTCTGATTTGATATCAGAGCCAAGAGAGTTGTGAGGGCCATGTGAACCTGAGAGGCCTGAGAATCGAGAACACTGTGAGGTGTGCTGCCCTGTGTTACAGAGATGTGAGGTCTGAGAGTTGTGAAGGCCGTAAGAGCCAAAAGAGTGTTGAGAGTCGTCACTATTGCTTGTCGTGAGACAGAGTTTGTGAAAGATACCAGATATATAAAATATGCAAAACAGAAACGAAATGCTAGAAATGACAGAATAACAGTAAAATATCCAACATAATCTTCGCAATACACAGAAATGATATACGAAATAGCAACATAAATAGCACTTTGAATCAGATAGCAATGTTCACAGGCCTCTTCAAGGGGGCAACCTCCAATCGAGCAATGCTCTGTTACAATAATATCCAAGCTAGGGTTCTCATACCCTCGACTCCTATTTATACTAAAAAGAAGCATCTAG
>ML820096.1:0-12800 GCA_009831015.1 Picea engelmannii | reverse complement strand
TAAGAATATATATGCATTGCTTTACTTCGCAGGTTTAAAACTTACAGACTTCACTGACTTTCGTAATCTCTTGAAAGAACTAGAAACATCTGGAAGAAGCAATTCCAACCATTGATCTTGAAACTAATCAACGGTGGAGCTCATCCCACCACTGTATAAATACTCATGCCTCTAATGCAACAGACAAGTTGTTTTGTATGTTCTTCATGTCTCTTTGTGTGTGTGAGTTCTTTGATTTGGTATCAGAGCCAAGCGAGCTGTGAGGGTCGTGTGAACCAGAGAGGCCTGAGAATCGAGAGCACTGTGAGGTGTGGTGCCCTATGTTAGAGAGATGTGAGGTCTGAGAGTTGTGAAGGCTGTAAGAGCCAAAAGAGTGTTGAGAGCCGTCACTATTGTTTGCCGTGAGACAAAGTTTGATTCTCCACTGTGCGTTGAGGAGGTTAAGCGATCTGCATACTTGTTGAGTTGAGAAAGAAGCCGTGGACATGTGAAGAAATTATGTGGTGAGCCCTGAAAAAAAATAAAAATTAGGTGGTGGTTTGGTATATCATCTTCTGTTACACAAAGGAAGATTTCCATAAAGAATTGTTGGCTCGAGGTTGCACACTGATCCGTAGAGGAGTTATATGGTAGTGAAATTCCGCATGGTAAAGGAGCCATATGCATATTTTTTTTTTTATGGCCTAGTTGCTTTCGTTTGATTTGAGTAGAAGTTGAATTTGTCTTTTATGGTTGTGATAATTTTGGAAGAAGTAAGAAAATAAAAATAGTTGTGGTAGTTTTGGAAGAAGTAAGAAAATAAAAGTGGTTGTGGTAATTTTGGAAGTCTTTAGAATATAAAAGTAATTTTTTTTTATGATGCTGGTAATTTTGGTGTTGGATTTAAGTGAATGGAAAGTTAATTTTAACATATCATTTATTGAAGAATATAATGGTGGTAGTGTGTTAATCTAAAAGGTGTGTTTATTTGTAAGGGTTCAACATGTTTATCTTGTGAAGATGAGATGATATTGTGATTAGGGTAACAATTTTAATTATTGATTGGTATAGAGTTTCTACATTGGGTTCTAAAAGGTCTAAATCATTTTAAAGTGATTTTAATGTTTTTTAAAGATGGCAAATATCATGACAGATTCATATATAAATGAATCAAATAAGTTAGATGGAGAAAATTATATCAATTGGAAATTTAAGTTGCAAAAGTTGATTTGAAGATACCATGTTTGGTACATTACGCATTACTCACAATGTGTGTGTGAGTTCTCTGATTACGCATTCCTTCGATGGTCGGGGCAATCCAATTTGGACCTTTTCTCGTCTCAAAATATTACAATACCTATTTAATAATGAGAGTATACAGGGCGGATATATGTATTTTAAGTGGGTGCCATTAATCATGACAGTCCTGGCAGATACTTTGGTTCTTTTTAGGTCTGATATGATGAGTAAATATACCTCCTCATGGCAGTACTGGCAGATACTTTGTTTCCTTTTAGGTTTGATATGATTAGTAGATATGCCTCCTCCTCTATTGAAAGCACTATATTGTTTTTTACTCCATACGTGATATTCCGTCATCGTATTTTGAGGCATATGTTATCGTCTCGTTTTGGAACGACCAAGAATCAATCCCGTGGCTTCGCTCTACTAAATTTAGTAGGTCTGCAAATAAGATATTCAGAGAAAGGGTAGTCTAAGTTTTATCTTTTGGGTTTGTTTTGTAAATTTTCTGTTTGATTTTGCTCTAAATATGGTGGCTAGATCTATCTATTTAAATGACTAAGTTTGTTAATAAGAATATTTAAGAACTTTTTAGTAAACTGAATCTATTTTATTTTGCTCTAAATATGGTGGTTGGATCGATCTATTTAAATGACTAAGTTTATTAATAAAAATATTTAAGAACTTTTCAGTAAACTGAATCTATTAAATCTATTTATACATTTAGAAAATGAAATTTAAACAAAAAAAATAAGACTTTTATCGACATTTACATAGCAGAATTCCAACCAAAAAACCAAAAAAAATTAAAACATTTAACCTACGCCATTCTCGCCATTCTGATAATGCTTGAAACTTTATCACTGCTATAATGCTCCTGAGTAGTCATCTATAGGTTGGCAGTTTAACGTGAACCTCGTGTGGTCGCCACTTTAATCGATCTGGACCCCTCACTGCCGTTACATAATCACTCATTACTCCAGCTTTAGTGACGTCGAATAAGTATTCCCATAGAAGAAGGCAAAGGCAATAGATAATAAAACTATGCAAATTATACTCATTATAACTTGATTTTAGGGCTGTAAATGAAACTCCTTTTATTCACTGTTTATATGCCTTCAGCTGGAATTGTGATTCATGACTTGAATCCAGTGGTCCTGTTCGTTGGATTTTGAAGGTCGACATAATGATTGATAGTTCTATTAAACAGATCTGTTTCGATATTTTAGTGAGTTTCCGATCATATGGTGTTATTTAATTGTTTTATGTTTTGGGTTTTAGTGGAAATTTGGCTATATAAATCTATAAATCTGTATGAAATTATTATTTTTATTATTTAAAATTTATTTTTGAATGTAAAAATAAAGTCAGTGTGCTGAAAAATCAGTAAATCACTTGAATTACACAAAAATAATCACTTAAATCTATAAATCTAAAAATTTTTAACAAAATTTCAATGAAATATCTCCAAAAAAATATTATCTTAATAAAAACAAAACTTAAAACGTTTAAACTATAACTAAAAATATTAGTTAAAAAACCTATGTAATTTTCATGTCATCGGCTTTCCTCTGAGAAATTGGAATTGTTAAAGACTGGTGTGGCCAGTTAGGATTCTTTCCTCTCAAGAATTGAAATTGTTAAAGACTGGTGTGGCCAGTTAAGATTCCAATGTGATGGTATAAATTTTGACCAGCAGGGGAAGTGTGAAGACTAACCCTTCTGGTTGTAGACATGGGCCTGGATAAGAACAACATGCATTTTCTTTCGTCAGATGTTGAGGCAGCTTAACATAGAGTATATAACGTTTTCCTTGCTTTTTCCTCCTGACTTTGGCGGGCCCTGAATGTCTAGTACTTCTCAAACAACCCTCTTCATGTAGTGGGCACTGCAAATCAGAATATGCATTTTAATAAGAATTAAATTAAATCTGTCTAGACTGAGATGTGTAGGTGTGATCAAGATCAGCCTTTCTGAGTGTCAGAATATGTTGTTTAATAAGATTAAATTAAATCTGTCTAGACTGGAGATTTGAAGGTGTGATCAAGACCATCCTTTCTGAGTGCTAATGTCCGTGTAAATTATTTAAAATTCATGTTTTAAATTTTTAGGAATTATAAGCTACATCATAAAATTTAAAACTATATTTTATTTTCGATAGTTCATGAGTGTGAGATTCTTAATTTACCAGTGTTCAATGATCATTGTGTCAAATAGAAATGGGTGTGCATCGTGATCTAAATTTAAATTTAAAACCAGTTTTAAAACCACATTCCAAAAAAACGAATGCCATTCACACTTTAAAAGTGGAATGAGGTGGTTCATATTCCAACACTTCAATTAGTGGTTTAATTATGTAAACTTGATAATAAAAACTTTGAGATATATTAATTTTTGTTAATCATTTAAAAATGGCAATTATATGGTCTTACAATAATTTCTTAATATGATTACGTAAACGTTAAAAAGTAAACATATTAAGTGATACATTCATAAATCCAAGAAAGTTATAAGCAATGAATCCTATATCATTGATTTAACTAAGAATATACTAATATCTTTTATTGATAACCATTAAATTAGATTTTTATATTAAAAAATCATTAATTATATACATTATCAATATTAAACACTTAAATATTTAATAGATGTTACAAGATTTTGTATTTAAATTTATCACAATTGAATATTAAATATTTAAGCTATCACACTGAAGTTTACAAAATCTTATTAGTTTTAGTTGTTTTAAATATTACTTCGTAAAAACTTGTACATTTCATTTATTTTCCATAGTCAATTCGTCTCACTTCACACTCTATTAGGCAATTTTGCATTTTGCTTTACTTGAGGCATAAGTTTCTTATTTTGGATAAAAATCTGAGATTGAATATTAAAATGCATTTTGAAATCCTCGCTTATTATCTATCCCACTCATTTACTTAGTTCTTATATTCTTCAGACAATGACATTTGTTTAACAATACTTTGCTTTGTCAAATCTTTTGAGAATACCCCGCAAACTTTTTGCATGTTGCTTATCTCAAGTCCAAGGTAGATGAGACATAATTTTTTAGAGCAATATTTTTTTTTATGTCCATGAGATTCTTAAATAAGATATGGAGAAATAAATACATTAGAGATTATGTTTTAACATTCATTTTTGCATGGTTTGAATGAACAATTAATATGTAATAATAAATTATTGATCTTAAATAATAATTTATTTTAAATATTATTTATATAGATTTTAGAAAAATTTGAAATCGTAGATATCTTAAGGTTTTTAGATAAAATAATCACCCATAAATACACTCATGTAAGATTTACATATTTTTAAAGGGCCACAAAGAAAGTAAGGTTTCTTCTCGGCTTCGTTAAAGTGTTTAGATGAAATTATCCCCTTTGTCAAAACTATCGAGCTTTGCCACGATTTTTTTTCATAAAAGCTCTCCAACGAATATAAAAAAAGTGTTATTTAGAATTTTAAAGGAAAGTTGAATGAATTTTGAAGTTAAAACATTACTTATATCTAAAATGTTTTCAGATTGCTATTAAAGTTTTCACTACTTATACTTATTTAGAATTTTAAAGGAAAGTTGAATGAATTTTGAAATTAAAACACTACTTATATCTAAAATGTTTTCAGATTGCTATTAAAGTTTTCACTACTTATACTTATAGATCTAAAATTTCCTTCGAATTGTTCTTAAGATAAAATTTGTTTATTAAAAAAATTAGTTTTGGAATATATGTGTGTTGTATTAGTTTTCAAAAAGTGGGAATGTTAGAAATATATTAGGAACAAGTAAAAGTTTCCTCAAATTTACAAGAATGAGATTGGGAAAGACAATATTAAAAAAATATAAAAAATATTTTAGATTACAATGATACTTTATATTACAATGTATAGAGATATTAAAATTACAATGATACTTTAGATTACAATGTATAAAGATATGTAGAGAGGACAATGTTTCTTCTATTACAACAACTACAATATTAAAATTACTAATTTAATTTGTGCTAATAATTATATGAATATATTTAAACACAATAAACTTTAGTATCCATAAATATTCTATTAGAAAATGAGAAAAAAATTTGAAAACACATATATACAATTTTAACATCTTTTTAAAATTAAACATCTCTGTAAATTTGAAGCATTATTCTTGTTTTATTTAAAAAAACAAAATAGTACTACTCTTCTAATATAAAAATACAATAAAGTCAATGATATGGTTGGTTGATATCAACTACAAAGTGGAGCAAATGTTTGCCTTGGATAGGGTATTGATTTCTTACACTTTCATGTTTAGTTTGGGCTTGAAGGAAAATATATATGCATTAAAAGTTTTTCATACCCATAACTATAAAGTGAGTATTATTAAATTTTTTTAGTTAACTAATTTTTTAAATAATAATTACCTATACTTTGATCTTAGTTTTATAAATTTATAGTGATATTTTGAATCAATATAATGAAAATATTTGAAAGTAATTGTGTATTTGTAATAATGGAATAAATATATTTACATTTTAATTTAATATAATTCTAATTTAAAGCTCTTTTTTTAGGAAGCTCTCATTTCTTTGATGTTGAAGTTCCCAAAAAACTTTCAAGTTCCTAAAAGAGTTCTCAGTCAATTGGGAATGTTCCCAACCAATTCCCAAGCTCCCAAAACTTCGAAAACCAGTTTCAAAAATATTGAAAACCCCAAAAGCTATTCCTATGCTACTATGATATATATGTATATATATACAATATTTAAAAATAAAATGTACTTTATTTTCAACTAAATTAAAATAAACCTATTTTTATTTTTCATTTTGGAAAAAGATTAAATGAATATTATCCTTCAAACTGAAATTAAAACTAACGTTTCAAAATAGATCACCAGCAAGGTGCACAGTGAACTGTAAACATCTCAAATGTAGGTGCATGTATCATCTGCCATGAAAAGGAAATGTGGAAAATTGGGCGTCCCTTCATTTCCAACTTCATATTTACTTCATAGGTAAGAGATCTTTCCCTCATAATTAGCAATGAAAGCGTGGGTTAAGCGTTTACTAGTTGTTTTCTTTCTTTTTAATGGACGCATCTGTTGCCACGTATTTGGTTGAAAATCTAGTACAATTTCACCTTTAAAGTAAATATGAACTCAGCAGACCCTGTTGACAAAAGCAGATCATTTCAGCGTTTTAAGTGGTCAAAACAAAAGAAAAGGCAATAATATATACTAATTAGTTTATTACAATCTTCAAGCTACAATGAAAGTGTTGGAGTAATTAACATATGAAAGTGTTGGAGTAGGAGAATTGATTATGAAGAGTTCGTTAGGTTTAATTGGTTGTGAAAGATTCTTTCTTATTATTAAATCTATTTATTTATTGATGTTTGTAGTTAAGATATTCTATGGTGAGTTTGTTTATTGATGTTTGTAGTTAAGATATTCTATGGTGAGTTTGTTGTGTATATTTGGGAAATTTTCATTTATAAATGTGTTTTGTTGAATAATAAAATATAAGTAGTCCCCTATGTGTAGGATACTAGGTGACTGAGTGAGCTGTTAAGGAATTGTCACTGGTTTGAAATCTGCGGAGACAAAAAATCTAGTCATATTAGGCTTAGACCTGGTGCGATCCCCATTGTTCCACATGCTAGTCCCACAGTTCACGGACAAACTAGCAAACAAAAAACCATAAATAAAATAGTTTTTGTGTGTGCAATATTTTTCTAAATTGATATTGGTAGCTCTAGGTTTAACTCAAATAAAAATGTGAGAGTAAATTAGTTGTTTTGTGAGTTTCCTTTTGTGTGTTTGCATGAGTAAATTTTTTATTTTTTAAGTACCGTAAAACTAAATTGTGTGAAAAAGAGCCATTCTACTCCGCGCTGCGGCCTCTTACTCGCATGATCGAAAGGCTTCAGGGCCTGCATTGTTACTGTTAAATATAATGTAACCTCAACAGGCTGACTGTACACTGCCAACTGTCCTGGCCAACTGTACTTTCTATTCTTGTTTTGCTTGAGCCTATTTAGCTCAGCTATTTCCCTTTGCATAGACTTACTTCAGAACTCCTTCATGTACTTGTTTTGTACTCTTCTTCTTATATTCTAATATATTGTTTTCTATTCTATTCTTTCTCTCTGCATTTCTTGCTTCACAATTTATCATGGTATCAGAGCTTCAGCAGTAAGCCTCTTCACACAAAATGGAGAGCAACACGATCGTCAAATAGTGCAGAGCTTACACGGATATTGAGAGCATGCGACATAGTATTTTTCATAAGGATTGGAGAGCTGTCCGTTCATACTCTCAAAATATCCCCACAGGAAGCTCATGCGAGGAAGCATAGCACTATACGCTCAAAAGATTGAGGAAGCGAAGACTACACATGCAGAAACAGTAAAGATTCTTGCAGAATTTTCAAATTCGTAAAAGATTCACGAAGAAGAGCTGCAGGACGCAGGAACATTTGAACAACTCGAAGAATTTGTTCAAATTCGTTAAAGATTCTTGCAGAAGGAATAATCGTTTAAATATTTACGAGAATTCTCTCGAATCCGTCAAAGATTGCAACAAACAATGCTAAACTTCAAAGAAATCGTGAAATTCTTTCAAATCTTTGAAAGAATCACGAATTTTTCTTCCACAGAAGAAAATTCCTTCAAAGACAGCGAAGATCGCGTCAGAGGAGCAAAGAATAGCTGGCGCGGCAGTAAGATCTGTCCTCCGAAAAGATCTGAGGCGAAAATCTAGTTCAGAAGGGACGACGAGAGCGCGGAAATGGTGAAAGAATTTCAGTCGTTAGATCTTGTGTAGAGGACCGACAACCATTGGATCCGCGAGAAAGTGCATGAGGTTTAGGCCTCTGGAGTGCACAGGAGAAATTTTGACCTGTGAAGTCGCGAAATCCCAAAATCATCTGGACCGTCCATCGAGAGACACGTGGTGAGATCTCGGCATTTCACTGACTCGCAAGGTGTAAAGGTCAGAAGGCAGTCGTGAGAATTCGCGAATTGCAAAATCACGAGTTATTATGGACCATTGGATCGAGATAGATCCTGAGCCGTCAATCTGATCTAATCGCAAAATCGGGGATCGGGAGTTGAACAAGCGAAGAAGACTGCTCTGCAAAACCCCGATACACGAAATCCTGACATCACGTATCGCGAAATCCCGAGAGGATTGTGAGCCATCCATCTCAGAGGACAACTGGCAGCAGATCCAAGTGCCATCATTTCGGCATTTCGGAGTTCGAGATATCGGAGGTCTTGTTGACGAAAGGTTGGGACACTCCATGACGAAAGTCCCGAAATCCTGAAAAGATCACAGTCGTCCATTTGTTCGGACATGTGGTGGAGATCGAGGAAACCATCGGCATCTCGGCTACCGGGGTTTCAACTTGACAGAGGATTTGGAGTCGCAAGTCATGAAATCACGAAACGACGATGACCGTCTATCTTAAGGGAGTGCGTGGCAACAATCTAGGCCTTCGGGGAAAGTCCTGAAAGGAAAGGGCCATCGGCATTTCAGAGATTGGACGATCGAGAAGCCAGAGGTTCTCGACATCGAGAAACAGAAAGTCTCGAAACCTAAAATCGTGAACTCAAGAGTCGCGAAATACCGATACACAAATGTCCAAAATAATCTGAGTCGTTGATCTCAAATCAACGAGGATCGCTGATCCTTGAAGCCAATTCGACATTTCGGTAAATCGGAGATCGGGGAATCGAGGAGTCATAAGAGCTCGCTAACAGGGTTCTCGAAGTCGTGAAACCCAGAATCCTGAAATCCTAAAAGAATCTGGATCATTGAAATTGTTCAAAGGTGAAATTTCGGCATTTCGCATACCGGGAGTCTGAAGGACCCAGGATCATCGCAGCAAAACTGTCGAAGTCTCGAAACGCAAAATATCGAAAAGGCGTTTGAATAAGAACCAGGATACTTCGGATTTCGGCGTTTTGAGGGACAAAGAACCGACAAAGGCATCGCTATTCTCCGATTCACGAAAAGCTAGCAGCGCTTTAACCTTTAGGCGTGTGGTCACATTGTTCAGAGACAAAGGGCCAATCTAAGGCCGTTAAGCCCTCTCCGACGTTTCGACGATCGGAGGTTGGAGTCTCAAGAGATCAGAGGACTCGTATAACGAAGTCTCGAAGACAGTATCGCGAAGCCAAAAATTGTGAAGTCGAAACTCGCGAAATCTCGAATCGCAGAGTTCCGAAGCCACTGCAAATTAAACGCAGGAGACAAGTAAGTAAGATTTTTTTTTCTGTTTTGCTGAATTCTTTAAAAGATGGCGACGTCTAGCAATTTAGGACCAACTCATGGTCCAATTCTTCTTGGAAAGAACTATGAGTTCTGGTCTCTTCAGATGAGATCCTTCTTGCAAGCACAAGAGTGTTGGGATCCAGTGGATCATGGATATGTGGAACCAGATCCAGTAGACTTGTCTGCCATGACTAATCAACAGAAAATTGCTCAAGCAACGCAGAGAAACAGAGAAAATAGAGCTAAATTTTGGATTCAAAATTCTGTGGATGACTCGATTTCTCAAAAATCACAGGTGTTGGTACTTCAAAACAAGACTAGGACATCCTTAAATCTTCCTACCAAGGAAATGACAGGGTCAAAATAGTTAAAATGCAGACCTTGAGAATGCAATTCGAGACTCTAAGGATGACAGAGTCCGAAAATGTGGATCAGTTCATGATCAGAGTCATGGGCATCGTGAACCAGATCAGACTGACTGGTGAAACCATCACTGATCAACGAATTGTTGAGAAAATTCTCAGAAGTTTACGAAAGAAATTTGAAATGGTTGTAACAGCAATCCTTGAATCCAAGGATCTATCATGGTTTTCAATAGATGAACTAATTGGTTCTCTGGTGACACATGAGAACAGACTGCATCTCAGAGATGAGTCAATCGCCAATGCTTTCAAAACACAATTCTCCTTTAGCAGAGGGAGAGGCAGAGGGCGAGGCAGAGATCACCAAGGAAGAGGGAGTAGTCACAGAAATCCTCATTCCAGTGGAGGACACAGATAATAACAACCGAATGAACACTTCCAAGCACACAGACAACACAATCAGAATCAGATTTATCAGCCTCCAAGAGCCAGAGGGAGAAGATCAAATGATAAATCAAGCATACAATGTTATTACTACAAAAAGTATGGGCACTATGAATCTGAATGCAGGAAGAAGCAAGCAGATCATCTCTCAGGCAGAGCACATGTGTCAAATCACATGGGAGAAAACTCAGGAGGTATGTTTCTTTCTTGCCACAAGACCGAACAACAACCTAAAGATCTCTAGTTGTTGGACAACGGATGCAATAATCACATGACAGGTAACAAAGATTTACTTTCATGCATTGATTCTTCACTCTCATCTGATATTACACTTGAAAATGATTATTTATTCAAAGTTCAAGGAAAAGGAATTGCTCCTATTCTTACTAAACAGATTGTAAAGAAAGACATAAACAATGTCTATCATGTTCCAGTTCTGAAACATAATTTGCTAAGTGTAGGACAACTCATTGAAAATGGATATAAGGTACTTTTTGAGGGAGCATCTTGCAAGATATATGAAAAAATCCTAAGCAGAAAATTGATTTCTAAAATCCACATGACTCAGAATGGGATGTTTCCCCTTACCCTCAGAACTGCAAATCTGAGTCAACCATATGCACAGAGTGCATCTACCCTGAATGAAACAATGGTTTGGCATACAAGATTTGGACAGCTACCGTTTCAGAGTATAAGTCTTCTTCAGAAGAACTCCATGGTCAAAGGTCTTCCTATCTTTAAAGAGAAAATTCCCCCATGTGAGTCTTGCATACTTAGAAAACATAAGAGGACTAGTTTTCCATAGTCTTCCAATCAAGCCAAACAACATCTTGAACTTGTTCACACTGACCTATGTGGACCAATGAAAACAAAGTCCATAGGTGGTAGCTTTTATTTTCTAACGTTTATTGATGATTTTAGCAGAAAAATCTGGATCTATTTTCTCAGACACAAGTCTAAAACTTTTGAAAAATTCAAAGAATTCAAAGCAGAAGCTGAAAAATAGAGTGGAAAATATATCAAAGAACTCAGGTCAGATGGAGGAGGAGAATACAACTCCAGATAATTTGCAAATTTCTGCAAATCACAAGGCATTATCATGCAAACAACATCCAGGTATACTCCACAACAAAATGGAGTGGCTAAAAGGAAAAATCAGACAATAATGAATATGGCAAGAACACTTCCTAAAGAGAAAAGTTTGTCAAATATTTTTTGGGTTGAAGCAATAGCATGCCCAGTTTATCTCCTAAATAGATCTCCAACCACAAGTCTACAGATGAAAGTCCCTCAAGAAGCATGGAGTGGGACAAAGCTCAATGTTGCACATCTAAGGACATTTGGATGCATAGCATACGCTCACATACCTTCCGAATTAAGGAAGAAAATTGATGACCAAAGTGAGAAATGTATTTTCACTGGATATAGTGAAACATCTAAATCTTACAGGCTTTACAATCCAATCTCCAAGAAACTAATTCTCAGTAGAGATGTAAAATTTCTGGAAAATCAATTCTGGAATGATTCAGAAAATCAACAAATGGACAGTCAAAATCCATTGCTACCAAGTTTTGAAAACCCAGAAAATTCAGGACAACAAGTACCTCAAACTATTCTTCCAAGATTGCAAGTACAAAGACAACCTAAAAATTCTCAGGATAACTCAACTTCCAGCAGAGAATCATTCTCTGAACCATAAAATTAGAGAACTCGAAGTTTGAGAGAAATCCATCAACAGTTGGACGACTTTGAACAACACAATATTTTTGCTTTAATGTCATGTCAACCTACATCTTTTAAGGAAGCAACTAAGGAGCCACATTGGGTTCAAGCCATGAACCAAGAAATTAAATCCATTGAGAAGAACAAGACATGGGATCTTGTTGATTTGCCAAGAGATAAGAAGAGTATCGGTGTCAAGTGGGTTTACAAAACTAAACTAAATGAAAAAGGGTAGATTGAAAAACACAAGGCAAGACTTATTGCCAAAGGATTCTCACAACAACCTGGTACTGATTATGGTGAAACTTTTGCTCCAGTAGCAAGATTAGACACTGTAAGGACTCTATTGGCCATAATAGCCCAACATAAATGGAAAGTATAACAGATGGATGTCAATTCAGTATTCCTGAATGGTTTTTTAGAAGAAGAGGTGTATGTCGATCAACCACCTGGATTTGAAGTCCAAGAGAAGCCAGCCAAAGTATATCAATTGAAGAAAGCCTTGTATGGATTCAAGCAAGCTCCAAGAGCTTGGTACAACAGAATTGACGCTTACATGATCAATAGTGGTTTCAGCAGAAGTCAAAATGAGCCAACTCTTTACACAAAAATAGATCAGCATGGTAAAACTTTGATTGTATGTTTATATGTTGATGACATGATCTATACGGGAAATCTTGAGTTAACAAATTTTAAACATGCCATGCAATCTGAGTTTGAGATGACAGATCTTGGCATAATGAAATATTTTTTAGGGATTGAGGTTGATCAAT
>ML820095.1:143987-159978 GCA_009831015.1 Picea engelmannii | reverse complement strand
CTAATAAGATTTTGGACTGCAGCTTAAGGGAAGGTATGGAGGATCATATGTGTTAACCATAACCACAGCACCAACTGAGGAGGAAGACGTGATGAAGTTGGTACAGGATTTGTCTAGAAATGCAAAGAAAGTTTACAGTCTCTCTGGGACACAGAAATTTGAACTACCAAAACTGGACATACAAATTGCAGCTGTCTTTCGAATGATAGAGCGTGCCAAAAGCTATCTTACCATCCAGGCCTGGGGTATTGCAGACATAACCCTAGAAGATGTCTTTGTTAAAGTTGCACGTGAATCCCAGTCAGCGGTTGTTCTTTCATGATCATATATTTCAGTGTCTAGAATTTATCAAAAGATTAGTTGATTATCTTTACTAGTTATACTGTATCTTGTCTCTACAGTGCCTGTTATAAAAACTTGATTATTCAAAATGATTTGATTTAAATTGGAACTATATTATTATAAGCATGCCTTCTTTTGTAAGGCCAGAATTTTTTTTAAATCCGAAATTCTTCTTTGTACATGTCTATATAATATAAGTTGTATTTTCTAAGAAAAATTCTTCAAGATGCTCTTTTTGTCTAATTGATAAAATTTCATGTTGCATGCTTTTGAGCAATTTAATAGGATGTACCATAAACGCCATCTATAAATTTGAATGTGAAGCATGTGTTTTATAAACATGATAGTTTACCGTCAACAAAGGCCCTGTAGCCTTATAGCAAATATCGCTTTTTATTGTTATACATCAAAAAGTTATAAAAAAGCTCTATGTTTTGTGGAAATCAACATGGAAGATGAGAATGTTAGTTGAAAGTTCCAACTAACCAGTTTTTATAATATTTAAGGTAAATATAAAATTATTGATCCCTATCGGATGCATTGTGATTATGGCGAGTCTTAATTTTGATTGCATCTAAAGATTCTGTCAACATTTATCGGGGCATACTATAATGAGCAGGTGTTCTCTCATTGTTGGTATGCTTACCATGTTTTTTTCTGAATTGTATATTCAACCAATGTTGTCAGAGTCTGACTCTTTTAAGATTATTTTTGCCTGTGACTTGGGAAGGCTTGGTGACTCTTTTCAGACTTGGCAAAGAGAAAAAATACACAAAATATGGTAAATTTTGTGCACAAAAAATATACTAATTACATTTTCAATCCATATAAGTTATAAAACCATAATCTATGCAGAAATTCGTAAGATCATCTCGTAAAATATCATAACACAACATTGGACACTCGATATTTATATGCAAAATGAAAATAGTGAATTGAAAGATGGTTCCATTATCAAATTCATAAATAATACTCAATTCAACTACATAATTTATAGTCTCGTAACATATATTATAAAATTAAAATAGACAGTGTCCTTGATCTCAATCTCGAGTCTCATGCATGACTATGAGAACACCTAGAATAAGCGCTCGATGAACTAGTGCCATCATCACTAGACTGAAACAACAACTGTGATGCTGGTGTATCTGGGGTTTCCATTTGAGAGAATGGAACACTAGAGAGATCCTAAGTCTCTTCATCAAGCCAACTCAAATCATCAGCAGGAGATTCATCCTCCAAGACCAAATCAAAGACTAGATCAATCTTATTTAATAAAATTGGATCTAGATCCTTTGCTTGCAATTGTTTTTGTGAACATCTGAAGGTTGTAGTAGATGAAGACCAACTTCTCCATCTGCTCATGCTCCAACCTATTGCACTTTTTGGTGTGGATGTGCTCAAATACTGAATGATTGTGCTTGCAACCTGAAGCGCTTCAGGGATGACTCGATTTTTTTTCGTTGTGGTGTCTCAAAGCCACAATCTATCCACCAATGGGTTGTTATAAAAAGAACAAAGATTATGAGTTTTGCAATGGAAAACTTGGAAAAGAAAACTATCAAAATTACAATGTAATGATTTACAAATTGAATTTTACCTGGCATTTTCTTCTCCTTGAGATGTTGGGTTGAGCTAAATCCAAACCTGCCAGATGATTCCTTGTACATATCTCATTGCATATTGATTTTGTCTTGTGTGTCTGGATTTGGGTACATCCTCTCAATGGATGTCATCACACCTCTAATCACCTTGGGATCTTTTTGAATTTTAGACCCCTCATTATAGAATATGTTTGGATTGAGATATGCTCCCGTTGCATGCAACGGTGAATGTAGTTGCATGTCCCACCTGGAATCAATAATTTCCCATATAAGGAGATTTTTAGATGAACACCCCTTATAGAAATTTTTTATGGCCTCTTTGGCCATGTCCATGACCTCATAAATGTATCCCATTGGAGGTTTGTCTCCATCCATGATCCTCAACACTTTTGCAAGGGGCTTAGTCATGCTAACAACCTTAGTGACTTTCTCCCATAAATTATCATTAAACAGAGACACTTTCACAACAATTGCATCTAGTTTTGTGTTGTCTTTCCAAAAGAGCCATTGTTGGCTACACAACCTCTGTCTCAATGCTTGGTACTCTTTCAAAAGGATTTGGAGGGAGAGAGTTTGTGGTGAAGAGTGTGACAGTGGGGCAACTGACTCGCCCTCTATGAACTATCCCATAAGGTTCAACACGCAAGCATGGTTATAAATGTACTTGGTTATTCATTTGCACTCATGTACAATATCTTGCACCCACTACAATTCCCCATGTCCTCCAAAATTAGATCTATGAAATAGGCGATGCATGGGGTCCAAAAAATAGTAGGGTATTTTTCACATAGCAATTTTCCAACTGCCAAATAATTTGCAACGTTTTCCATGATACTGGGACAACATTTTTAACCCCAACTGCTTCCACAACATCCACCAACAATGAATATATCAGATTTACATCCCTTACATGTGAGGATGCATCAATTGATTTCAAGAACATGGTTCCTTTAGGGAAAGCCTTAAGAAAATTGATGATTGTTCTACTCCTCTTATATGTCCACCCATCTAACAAAATTGTGCAACCTGTACTCTCTCATGATCTTTTCGTACCTTCCAATTGTTCCTCCACACACTCCAACTCCTCATCTAGATCTTTCCCCCCAAGTGCACCATAGCATTTGCAATTGCATCTACCATGGGATGATAAAAAGGAGACTTTGCAAGGTTAAATGAGAGGTTGTCATCGCAACAAAACCTCCTTAATGCCATATCTACCTCCTTCCTCTTCTTTTCATTATAATTGTCTAAGGTTGGTTGAGATCCTGGGGTTGTGCAAGGAAGGATGAAAGGGGAGGAGATACTTGGACTTGCTCCAACATTTGATGAGAAACTAACTAGAGGTGCCATTTGAGATCTACCCATTCCTCCAACTTCGGAATTTGTCCTAGCCCTCTTAGTATTTTGGTATTTGATGACATGCAAAGCAACTTCCATTTCAACTATGACTTATGTATGGAAATCATCACAAACAATGACATTTTTTCACGCAACTCTAGCTAGGTGGTGTTTCAGCTTGTTTATGCCCTCATACATAGTAGTGGGACAATATTTGCACTTTACTTCATGGTCATCATTGGAACCACCCAGACACAATGTTCTTGTGCCTTCTCAAGAGACCTTTTAGCTTTGGGCTTAGGTGCCATGAATGAGAATTTGGATTGGCAAAATGTATAGCAGGGTTACTAGCATTGTGGTCTACACTCTACAAGTATCATTTAAAATTTAAAATTTTGATTCTTAAATTAAAATTTTAATTGTCAATATTTTTTTTATAACCATCCTATAGGCCTATAGGATGCCATATGGGTAGAGATGCCATCCTAAAAGGGAGAGGTGCCATCCTACAGGCTTGTAGGATGGTGTCTCAACCCACAAGCCATTGGGAAAAGACGACATCCTACAAGCCTGTAGGATGGCATCTTTGCTCACAAGAGATGGAATTCTATAGGTCATACCGTGTAGTTTATAAATTGAAGAAAAACTAAGTTACTAAACTAAATAATTAATCACTTACCTGAACTTTGAATGTGGAGAGCTTGAGAGTCTGAGACCTCCTTCACACATGAGCCTCCTTCACATGACAACCAATGATGAATTGAAGCCTCCACATAGCATTCAATTGATGAGGATGAAGCCTCCTTCAATTTCCCTCCTACATGATGATGAACTTAGCCCCCTCACAATGACAACACACAACACTCTTTTGAGAAAGAAATTGCTCATGAAAATAAATGGAATGAGAAAGAATGAGGGGAGAAATGTATTTATAAAGACTTCTACCCTCTCAAACACTTCATTTCCCTCCAAATAAATGTTGACTTGGTCAAATTGCACATACGGGCTTTTCTGGGCACATTTTTTGGGTTGGCAAAGCCTTGGTCAGACTGAGTCTGAAACAAGACTCCCCAAATTGGTGAGTCTTTAGGAGTTTTAGAGGAGTCTTGAGGAGTTATGAGTATTACATAAGAATTTGTAGGAGTGACTCTTTTCAGTTGTGACTCGGCGAGACTTGACAAGACTCGAGAGTCTAAAAAGAGTTCGAGAACACTATATTCAATAGAGGAGATTACTTTTGCTTACCTTTCAAATTAGAATATATCCAAAGATGTATTCTAGTTAGAGTAGAACTTAAACTTGGCTATCACCTATTGTTCATTGAGGTTTGAAATTCAAGGTGGGATTGTACTCCAGTGAGAAATTTGTACTTAGTGTTTTCTATTAAGATGAAACATAACTTTTATCATGCCATTTTCTGCCTCCTATAATTTTGTTTGCGTGTAGAATGACATTCGATAGCTTCTATTTGAATTTTCACATGACATTGTGTCATTGTAATTTTGATCAAAGACCATGTTTCTCAATCTTATGTATTGTTAATAGAATTAAGAAATTAATACATATAAACAAAATGATTCAACTGTAAATTTTAATATGTAGAGAAAGATGCCTTTGTTAATAGAATTAAGAAATTAATACATATAAACAAAATGATTCAAATGTAAAGTTTAATATGTAGAGAAAAATGTCTTTGTTAATAGAATTAAGAAATTAATACATATAAACAAAATGATTAGAGAAATATGTCTTTCTCTAGATTGTTTGACTTATTTCATTTACCTTAAGTTCAACATATATAAAGCCAATTTCCATTCTTGTCTTAGGGATGGACATTTTTTAATTTCGTTTTCCAAATCCTTGTAAAATGAAGTCTCAATGATGGACCTTTAAAAAAATTGTTTTCCAAATCTTTGTAAAATGAAGTCCTATGGATGAACATTTTTTAATTTTGTTTTCCAAATCCTTGTAAAATGAACACGGGAGTCTAGAAAAACTTCCCATATATGAACTTAGCATATTCACTATTTATAGATCTTTAACCTAATGAAATAATTATAAATTTGGATTGAATCTTTGTTTGGCATTGCTTCCCTGTCCTTTGTGAAAAACTATGGTACCCAAGTTTTAGTAAAACACCATAAACCTCTTTTAGAGAAGCAAGATTACAAGATTGAAGTCCAACCTCATTTTTAAAATACAACAAGTTCAAAAATAAAATAAAGATTCATCCTCATTTTTAGGATATTTTATGCTTGAAGATAAAGATCCCTTCTCATTTTAAGGTATTAGAATCCTAATAAATAATAATTTCCTAGTGTTTAAAACTTCTTAAATTTACTTCTCTATACTCTCAAAGAATGTATTCTTTATTTACCATTAGAGCCCTCCTTCCTTATGCATACATGCAAACATACATGTATCTTAAATACTTCCAACCATAGACATATCTAATTCTTATTTCTAGGAGTGTTGGTTTTTATTACCTAAACACCTCTTCCCACAACAATTATATACAAAGATATTGTTACTAAAATGATTGAATATTGAAGGCTATAAATTTGTTTAAGTAGTTGAAGTGAATTATTTATATAGGTGTAGGATCATTTGAATGTAGTGAAAATTTCGTATATTTTAGTTGTCTTTAATTTTTAATTTTTGATCAACAACATTGGCATAACAACTATTTTTGGCATTGAATTAGAATGGACTTTGTAATCTTTATGAAATTTGCAACTATATTTGAAGTTGTTTGTAATTCATGCTCACTTGGATGAATATTAGGTAGATTGAGCTTGTTATGAGTTGGTAGTGGAATTATATTTTCATTACTAATGCAAGTCATATATATATATATATATATATATATATATATATATATATATATATATATATATATATATATATATATATATATATATATATATATATATATATTGTTTTTTGCATTTTCATCATTAGAGAACCGTGAAGCCTTATTTAATTATAAACTTGACATTTCAAAATTGTTTTAAATTTGTGAGATCATATCTAAAACTCTTCATTTTTTATCATGCTCATTTTTGTTTGTATTTTTATTATAAAAAAAAATATGTTTTTAAGGTCACGACCAAGCCAAACAATAAATTGTTATATGAAACTTCCTCCGCCCAACGACCCCCTCTTGATTTGAACTTGTGACTCAAGTTGTATGAACCGGTGATAGATATCTCACCTCCTTTAGAGTCACATTATTCATTATCCCTAATAGTCATTTCCATAAAATTGATTTTTGTGTTGAGCAATGACTATGTGAGATAGCAAAGATATCATTGTAAGAACTCTAGAAGAAGGAACTATGGAAGACTTAGTTTGACCACACTATTTGCACCTAGATATCCAAAGGACGCCATCCTTGCTACAACCAAATGAGAAGCACAATAACATATATCTTCTGTATATGGGAATAATGAGTGTAATATTATTTAATTCATGGATAATAAATGAAGGCATAGTCTAAACGTTCTATGTTTTTAATCTTTTCAGAGCATATTGTTTTTACCAGTTTTACCCAAAATCTGGTCAAAATTTTAGAAGGATAATTGAAATTACAGATTTCAATGGTTGAAGCTACTTAATTCTAGTGATATAGAGAGTTTTCAAGACACTAAATCGATTTATGCATTCAAAAATATAATATATTTGGACTTGTCCATAAATAAAACCTACCCACCTTCCTAAAATACTATTAAAATATTAATATGTAGAGTATTTCTATTATTTGAATATTAAATTTATTTAAATATCTAAAAAATTTAAACTAAACTAAATTAAATTATTATTTACATTTTTCTTAATTCAAATCAACTTACATTTACAATAATTATTTAAATATTAAATTTATTTAAATATCTAAAGTTTTTAAACTAAACTAAACTATTATTTACGTTTTTCTTAATTCAAATCATCTTACATTTACAAGAAGATTGATTCTACTATCATACTTACATATACAATCCAATAACAAAGTATGAATACCCCATTTTGAAAGCTAGTGGTGATTGTCAAAGGGGAAAAGAATTTGTGAATTTTCACTTTAATTAGCAAAAGAACATGTGTTTATGAGGTAGGGTACTTTTAAAACTTTTTGAATTTACTTCTCTACACTTCCAAAGAATGTATTCTTTATTTACCATTAGAGCCCTCCCTCCTTATGCATACATGCAAACATACATGTATCTTAAATACTTCCAACCATAGACATATCTAATTCTTATTTCTAGGAGTGTTGGTTTTTATTACCTAAACACCTCTTCTCATAACAATTATATACAAAGATATTGCTACTAGAATGATCGAATATTGAAGGCTATAAATTTGTTTAAGTAGTTGAAGTGAATCAATTATATAGGTGTAGGATCATTTGCATGTAGTGAAAATTTCGTATATTTTAGCTGTTTTTAATTTTTAATTTTTTATCAAGAACATTGGCATAACAACTATTTTTGGCATTGAATCAGAATGGACTTTGTAATCTTTATGAAATTTGCAACTATATTTGAAGTTGTTTGTAATTCATGTTCACTTGGATGAATATTAGGTAGATTGAGCTTGTGATGAATATTAGGTAGATTGAGCTTGTTATGAGTTGGTAGTGAAATTATATTTTCATCACTAATGCAACTCACTATATTTGAAGTTGTTTGTAATTCATGTTCACTTGGATGAATATTAGGTAGATTGAGCTTGTGATGAATATTAGGTAGATTGAGCTTGTTATGAGTTGGTAGTGAAATTATATTTTCATCACTAATGCAACTCATATATATATATATATATATATATATTTGTTTTTGTTTTTTGCATTTTCATCATTAGAGAACCGTAAAGCCTTATTTAAATATAAAGTTGACATTTCAAAATTGTTTTAAATGTGTGAGATCGTATCTAAAACTCTTCATTTTTTATCATGCTCATTTTTGTTTGTATTTTTATTATAAAAAAAAAATATATGTTTTTAAGGTCACGACCAAGCCAAACAACAAATTGGTATATGAGACATCCTCCGCCCAACAACCCCCTCTCGATTTGAACTTGTGACCTCTTAGGAGGAAACAAATGTTCTTAACCATTAGGCTCACTCAAGTTGTATGAACCGGTGATAGATATCTCACCTCCTTTAGAGTCACATTCTTCATTATCCCTAATAGTCACAATCATATCACTTACATCAAAGTCATTTCCATAAAATTGATTTTTGTGTTGAGCAATGAATATGTGAGATAGCAGAGATATCATTGTAAGAACTCAAGAAGAAGGAACTATGGAAGACTTAGTTTGACCACAGTATTTGCACCTAGATATCCAAAGGACGTCATCCTTGCTACAACCAAATGAGAAGCACAATAACATATCTCTTCTGTATATGGGAATAATGAGTAATCTTATTTAATTCATGGATAATAAATGAAGGCATAGTCTAAACGTTCTATGTTTTTAATCTTTTCAAAGCATATTTTTTTTACCAGTTTTGCCCAAAATCTGGTCAAAATTTTAGAAGGATACATTGGAATTGAAGATTTCAATAGTCAAAGCTACATAATTCGAGTGATATAGAAGGTTTTCAAGACACTAAATCGATTTATACATTTAAAAATATAATATGTTTGGACTTGTCCATAAATAAAACCTACCCACCTTCCTAAAATACTATTAAAATATTAATATATAGAGTATTTCTATTATTTAAATATTAAATTTATTTAAATATCTAAAGTTTTAAAACTAAACTAAACTAAATTATTATTTACATTTTTCTTAATTCAAATCATCTTACATTTACAAGAATTATTTGAATATTAAATTTATTTAGATATCTAAAGTTTTTAAACTAAACTAAATTATTATTTACGTTTTTCTTAATTCAAGTCATCTTACATTTACAAGAAGATTGATTGTACTATCATACTTACATATACAATGCAATACCAAAGTATGAATACTCCATTTTGAGAGCTAGTGGTGATTGTCAAAGGGGAAGAATTTGTGAATTTTCACTTTAATTAGCAAAGGAACATGTGTTTATGAGGTAGGGTACTTTTATATTCATTTTTTAGTTTCCACTATTTTTTTTATTTGATTTGATTTTTTACATTTTTTGTAACCAAAAATAGGTATAGTTACATAAGGCTGAACACCGAGAAGACATTTTCTCATACAAAAATAAAAAAATAATGACATTGGTATTTATGTGGTAAAACTCCTTAAATCTAGAATAAACATCCACAATGCTAAAGTTGATTTATTAATGTTGAGAAATGAAATTATATCAAAACATCTTTGATATTAATCATTAACAAATGATCTGTCGTGCCCTTTAAAAAGAGATCATGGGCCAACTGGGGGACATGACACAAATCAAGTGTAATTATAATAGAGATCATGGGCCAACTAGGGGACATGACACAAATCAAGTGTCATTATAATTGAGAAGATGTTGAACAATCAAATCACTTGTGTATAAGACATGATCATGATTTTTTATTTATGTAAGTACATACAAACACATTAAAGAAACACATTGAAATATACTAGACTTAAGGGCACATTAAACCAAGTTGATCTTAAACTAACTTCTAGTGTCAAAATATCCTAGCATCCCCCTTCATGACAACTTAGATAGGATTGAAGGATTTACAAAGTGACAAAAGGAGAGGGAATGAGACATTAAAGCCCATATTTAATGACAACTTCTTGAATTCGTAACATAGACCAAAACTTTAAGAACTTGGATTTTGTTAGGAGCTTTGTGAAAATGTCAAAAAATTGATCATTTGTTCAACAACAAAGCACTTAAGGACTTTATCCTAAATAAGTTATTGAAAAAAGTGTTTACTTCATTGTGTTCATTTTGCAGAGACTGAACTGGATGTTGAGAAAACTTAATTTCACTCTAATTGTCTCACTATAAGGTGGTTGAATGCTACTGCTGGAAATAAAGCTAAAAAAGTGTTAGACAATTGGCTTAGGTTAATGGACAACTGGTCTGGACTATTGGTTGTCATTGATGTCAACCCTTAGAGAGTGATATTGTATATTCATATCAACCCTTAGTGATTGATTTCAACCCTTGGAGAAGTTCGGTAGCGAATTTCGGTAGCACAAAAACATGGGTAAGGGACTCGAGTGTGTTTAAGGTATAAAGGAATGAAGATCGATGAATTTACATGTAAGACTATTCTAGATGGATATTATATGTTATGCCATTTTCGGTGATATGTGGAACGTCACATAACTCCTCACAGTTAGAGAGTTATGGCCATATGAAGTTGGAGAACCCTCATGAGTTATCTAGAAGCCCCTAGAAGGTCAAAGAAGTCAATTATTCTAGAAGCTCCTAGAAGAAGTGTACTAGTCAAATTGATTGTAACCAAGAGTTAATCATGGGTATAGTTGTTGCATTAAAAAAATACTTAAAAATAAATTAGTTGCAACAAAAAGTTGTGAGTTTGGTAATTATGGTAAAGTAGTTGTGATGAGAATATTGAATAGTCAAAGTGGTTGACCAAGAAATAAATTAAATAATAAAGTGGTTGCAACAAGAAGTTAGTTAAGGGAAAATACGTTATGAATTGACTAATTATAGAAAAGTTAGTTGCAACATGAAGTTGTGAGTAAAGATAAATTATTTAAATAATAAAGTACTCAAAGTGGTTGCAAAGTGAAATTAATTAAATAATAAAGTGATTGGAAAGAGAAATAATTTAAATAATAAAGTGGTTGCAACAAGAAGTGGTGAGTTTACTATTTATGGATAAGTCAAAGTGGTTGCAAAAAAAATAATTAAATAATAAAGTTAGTTACAACTAGGAGTGGAGAACTTACTATTTGTGGAAAGTGGTTAAGTTAAGTGGACAAAAGTTGATACATCTAGAGAAAGCTAATTGGAGAGTATAAATAAGAGAGCAAGGGTATCTCATTAGTACCTATTGAATATCTATTTTGTGAAAGGTTATTTGGGAAGGTATTATTGATAGAGAAAAGTGTGGAAGAAAAAGTGCGGCAAAAAAATCATGGCACGAAAAGTGTAGTAGAAAAATCAGGACAAAAAAATGCGGCAGAAAAAGTGTGGCAGGAAAATCGCGGTAGGAAAAGTGCAGTAGAAAAATCGTGGCAATAAAAGTGCAGCAGGAAAAGTGCGGTAGAAAAATCGCACCAAAATAACAACAGCAGAAAAAGTGCAAAAGAAAAGTCGCGGCGACAGAAAAATCACGGCAGCAGAATCGCAGCAGCAAAACCATGACAACATAATGCTACAAGAAGAAAATGTATGGTTTTCATATATGTAGTGTTGAATCTATGAATTTGGTTGAGGGTTTGCCTTGTAAATCTGTTGGATGCCCTCTTTGAAGTTTAGGACTTGCTGTAGAGTTGATTTGAGGCAGATCTACTGAATTTTAGTATTCGTGCATGTTTGAAGGCTTTTGGTTGAGGTATGTTGCTAAAGTTATTAGTACAGATAGAGGTTGTATAACAGTGAGTTAGTGGTACATGGTTGGTGTGAGGATTTATGGTATTTGATTTATGGAGAGTGTGGTGCATTGCTAGAGGTATCTTTTTGGTTATCTTGGTGTATGTTATTGGTATATGGTAGAGGTATATGATTGGGTACATGGATGAGATACATACTTGGAGTATATGGTGATCTTGATACATCTTGTTGAGGCATAGTTTGGTTGTTGTTGATACATGATTGGTACATGTTGTTGGATATCTTTGTATAGTGTTGATGTACATGGTTGATATACATGATTGATGTGCATTGTTGGCACATGGTTTGAGTGATACTCTTGTGATTTTTGGTATGAGATCTATGTTATCATATCTGATATATTAAGGAGAGTATTGGTACATGTTGTTGGTGTATTTAGTTTTGTTGGTACAAGAAAGGCACATGTATATGTTGGTTACAAGACAATGGCACAGGTTGATTACAAGTCAGTGGCACAGATTGGTATTGGTTTACAACAGTACATCTCACAGTGATAGTGTGACAGTGGTTCCATTATTCTACTAATATTCCAGGGAGGTTAGATGGGGCAAGGATAGGTGGTTGTAGCCACCTTTCGGTTGTAGCCGGAGGATATAGGGGGTTATAGCCTCCTTATGGTTGTAGCTAGAGAATTGGGGAGTTGGAGCTTCCCTCAGGTTGCAACTTCATAAACTAGGGGGTCGGAGCCTCCTTCGAGTTGTAGCTAGAGAATTGGAATTTGGTGCTTCCTTGAATGTAATTCTTGACATATAAGAAAAACATTATGTGGTTTTCTCCCACATTGGGTTTCCACGTAAATATTGGTGTACTGTGCATTGTGTGGATGTGTTTGTTATTGTTTATTATTCACTGGTGAATGTTAGTTCTTATGATACATTAAGATATTGCCGATAAATAGATGAACATGGTTGAATACGTAAAAGAATATACATTATGGTTTAAATGATTAATAATTGTTATAATTGCTCATTACTGATTCACCCCCCCCCCTTAGTAATCCAACAATTGGTATTAGAGCAGGTTACTTCAGGAAATAGTTTAACCATTAGAAGGAGATCATGGATTATTTTGAGAATGGAGTATCACTATTTAATGGTCAGAATGGTTTAAAGTATGAGATATGGAGTGAAAGGATGAAAGAATTTTTGGAGGCACATGGATATGATATTTGAAAATCGGTTGCTACATGATATGATAGTTCAAAAATGGAAAAGACTGCAGCCAAGAAGGAATTGAAGAAGAATAAAAAAATAGAAATGGATTTCATCTGGGAATGATTACTTGATCTGGTAAGAGAAAAGGTTGGTAAATGTTCATCAACTAAAGAACTTTGGGATAAGTTACATAATATCTATTCTTCACCCATCACAGATTTAGAAAATACCAAAGAAGATGCAGGTACAGAACGAGAAGAAAGATGTTCATCATGTCAGACAGAGTCAGAAGAGGAAGAGTATGAAGAAGCAAAAGTTGATTACATAGAACAATTGATCAGTGCAATTGAATATCTAAAGAAAGAAAGAGAAGAAAACAAGTCACTCAAGAAAGAATTAATGAAGAAAAATGAAAGTGTTCAACGTTTCGAATAAGCTCAACACGTCATCAAGAATTTAAGAGCTCAGCTAGAAGAGGCCAAAAGAATTGAAGAAAATCTCGAATATCAAACATAGTGTTTAGAAGCAAACATAGCAGCAAAAAAGGTAGAAGCAGAAAATAGAGAAAAGATATTGATAGATCATATTAAGGAAAGAACCAATGACTGAAACCAACTTGAGGAAGAATTTGGTCAAGAAGAGAGAAGACTCGAAGAAAAAAAAATACATTGAAAATCCAACTTGAAGAAGAAAAGAGAACATAAGAAGTCATGAAGTCTCAGATAATTAAGAAAGAAGAAGATGTTGAGAAGATTGAAGAATAAGTTTTCACACTAAAATTCAAAGTCATCAAGCTCAACAAGAACGTTGAAGAGACAAAAAAATTTACATCAACAATAGAGAATGAAAAGAAGCACTCCAGGTTGCTAGAAAATAAGAATGAAGAAAAGAGAAAGAGTTATGCAAAAGTACTCAAAGGAAGGAATCATGGTCAACCATAATCTAAGAAAACTAATAAAGATACATCTTTAAGAATACCATCCATGTTCAAGCCACAAGAAGCTTCAATCATGATCATGATTAGTCAAGGCACAAATTCAGAAGGACTACACCACAAAGAATATCATTCACTCCCAGGTATGTAAATTTATTTTATGGTCATTGCTTTTATTGTACTAACTTTGGACATAAGGTTGTAGATTGCAGGGATTATAAAAGAAATGTTCGAATAATTAATTCTTATGTAACCCCACGTAACATTGAATGTTACAGATTTCATAACTATGGACACATAGCTCGTGATTGTAGAAGCATTATCAATACTTCCATGAAAGAGAACACTGATATCAGATATAAGAAAGTATAGATAAGAAAACAAGAAGAGAATATGAACAAAGACCATATCCCACAGATCACAAGATTGACAATAAAATGAGATGAAGACAAATCTACAAAGAAAAAGGAAGATGCTAGATACATAAAGGTTTGGAAGAGAAATGAAAGAAAAGGAGGATAGGTAAATAAGGAACAGGTTCAAGAGATTGTACTTTAAGGTATTGTAGTGAAAGATGAATCCATAGACAAAAAGAATTAAGTCAGAGTTCAGAGAGTTGATGAATCTACCGATGAAGATGATGATGACTCTGCATCAAAGAAAGAATTGTTCTGAGCCATCCGTCTTAGAAAATATTGGGTAATATGAATATTAGACAGGGAGTCTATGCGGTAGCTGAGACAGACTAGAGAACCATCCTTCGAGCACCTTGCAGAGTTTGAGTAGACAGATTCAGAGCATTTAGTTAGCAGAAGTACAATATGATAGATTAATTGGTTGTAGTAGTGAAGACTTCATGATAGTACAATGAAAGATGGGTCAACATTATGGACATTTATGTAGCAGAGTCTTGGACAATATGGACAGAGATGGATTCATAAGAACACTTAGTAGGTTTGGACATATATATGTCAGTGGACGAGAGCATGGATTCATAGATTGGTTCAGAGAGTGGTTAAGAGAGAAAAGAACATTATTACAATGGATGATAATTACACAGGAATATTTGAATCCTTATTCTAGAATGTTTTTCATATATGTCAGTTGATTACACAAGGAATCACCAATGGAAAATAACTCCAAAAGGAAACAAGTACATGAAGACTTATATTTTTTATACACAACATCTTGCAGAGAAGTCAAGAGAGAGAAACAAAACCAAAAATATAAGTAGAAATATCATTCTGAGAAGTTGTCAGACAAAGAGATAAGAATATATGTAACACACCCGACCCCTAAGTACCTTTTTAAGGGATGGGGCATAAGAATTTATCTTTTCTCAATCATATCAAATCCTCTTTTCGATATCTCCTTCATATTCTGCTCGTCAAGAGCTTTCCAATGACTGTTACCATGCTCAAAATCGAGCTCTGGATTTGAAGTTATTCCCTTCTGAAGCTCTTCATGCATCATTGGTCAAAGGCCATGTGGCATCCACATGGGTTCACCTCATTCGTACCATCCCACCTGGCACATACACAACCAAGTTTGTCATCCTTTAGCGATGACATGACCACTGGAGGGGCAGTTACAGGGAATGTTCCCTGTGCCTTTGCGATTACCAAGCCTTCGGCCCTTCCTCCTTCCTATCCATGTCTAAAACATTCTCGAAGTTCCCTAACACTCTTTCATCTATAGTGGAGATAAATCCACCGTTAAATCCAACGGATGATATTCGCCCTCATTCCACGCATAGGCATAAGGGATTTTGGTGTTCGACGCTTTGACGCTCCGACACTGAATGCCCTTTTCTCTACTCACATATCCACTGGAGTCCCGAAACCCATGGATCCTGCCACGTGGCTCTATCCTTCAGCCCTATTGGAGCATACGTTTCTATCACCCTAAGCCTCCTGGAGTTTCGAACTCTCGAACTCCCGGGGTCCCATTTGTTAATGTTTTATGCTGATATTATAGTTCTTTGCATTTCATAAGATAAGAGCATAATATGAACAAGATCACTGAGAAATACACATCCACAATAGACACAACATTTATCCTGGGAAACCCTCTAGGGGAAGAAAACCCA